>OZ023273.1:3838628-4148192 GCA_964007475.1 Hybos culiciformis | reverse complement strand
ACTCTGATAAAATGTTGAATGTTGAAAATTTGTAAAAAATAAAGTTATACTCTGGAGAAATTTCTTATATTTAAAACTTTTAATATCCTGGTTAGTAGTACATATATGTATATATAATCGGTTCAACCTTATTTTTATCGATGATCCGACGTAATTATAATATATTTTTATTTAATTACCAAAATACGGACTATTCGTATTAAGGTCATCAAGGTTATTATAGAAAACTGATATTATGAATCGTGATGACAGAATATTAAATATAGCAATTTCAAAATATGCCCACAAAATTCTATAAATTCCATATATATTAACTTTTGATAATAGACTTTTTCTTATGGCATATTTATGTGACATCTTGTATTGATTTTAAAACACGTGAAATAAATATTTCTGTATTTTAAAATTTCAAAATAATACTCGTTTATTCTGTTCTATATAAAATTTTAATATTTTTTCAATGAATCATTTTAAATTTCTAGCAATTAGCCTTCTTTCTTGCACACTTGACTATCTTAACAAAATTCTTTTCTTTTCTTTTTTTTTTAATTGATATATAAACCTCAATCATACATACATATAATTGTTAAATGATTTCAATAACAAAAAATATTTATAACAATTTTTTTAATATTTTCTTTTTTGTTGTAATAATCGTTTTGTTTTAGATGTACACAGTTGTATATAAAGAGCATTTCGATAATAAAAGTCAATGTCCTATTCGTATTAGGATTGAATTAAGTGTAATAAAAAAAATGCTGATTTATAAAACAATTTTCTATATCACTTTAATAAAAAAAAAAAATTCTTAAGAATCTAAATAACTTTCCATAATTTTTTTTAAAACGTTATTAATACGTCATATCATATATTTAAGCAGTAATAATAAAATATGAAATATCGAATTGCATACTAAAAATAGTTTTAAATTATGTAGGGAAAAAATTTACTTACTGGTACGTCAAATCATTTGGCTCATAGGTTGTTAAAAATAGGTTTTTTTTTTTAACAAAATATGTTAGACATTTGTGAGGATGGCTATCGAAATCCAAAACAACATCTCATACTATATCATCTCTGATTGAAGCCGTTCACATAAATCGACATTCTCTGAAAAATTAATTTCATTTCATGCAATATTCTTAACAGCATCAAACAAATTAAATAAATCTTTTTTCGTTAATTAATAAAATTAAAATATTTTTTTATTTATATTTCCATCTTTTTGATTCAAATTCTCGCATGCAATATAGAATTTTAATTTTTTAAATTATACCATAGATTAAGAATACAGAAAGATGGGAAGCTTCATACAACATTATTTTTGGTATTTTTAAGTCAATGTGTTAGTAAAATAAAATGAAATACGTGATAATTATCAATGTATGAAAAGAATTTTATTTAGTTTTACTAACACCTTCACAATAAAATACCAAAAAAGACTGAAAAAATGATGTATGAAGCTTCCCATCTTTCTGTATTCTTAATCTATGATTATACCTAATTTTGATTTTAATATATCTGAATTTGACTTGTCCATCACTTAAAATGCTCTGAAACTGTATAATTTATTATCAATCAAGTAATATCTATATCTTTTAACTTATAATTAGTTGGTTGTTATATAATAAACGTTATGTTTATGTTTTTACAAAAAAATTCTATTAATTAGTCAATAAAACTAAAATTTTATTATATATGTTGCAAATTTCATTCATAAACTTGACATACAAACATATAAAAGACATACAAACATATATATTACAGAGAGAATAACCGTGCAATAAATTTTTCTAAAAATAATTTTGCCGAATTAATTATATTTTTATTCTATTTGAAATATTTGGTGTATAACATAGGGTACAATAAAATTAAAGTATTAGAAAAAAAACAAAAAAAAAAATTAAATAAATGTTTTAAATTTAAATCAACAATGAAAAGTGAATAGAGCATAAAAATAAAAGAATAAGGATGCATTTTTAAGAATAATTTCTTAAATTATTTTTGTGAATATCTTAACAACAGTAAGGATTCTTTAATTCTCTTGTATAATGAAATGAGTAGTATAGAGTGTGTAGTGTTATTTCAAATTTATTTTTATTTCTTTCCGTTTTATTTTAGTTTTTCTTTTTTTCACGTAGTGAAATTTTATCTCATTTTATAATTCTTACAATAATATGATTTATTTTTTTACCCTATACATGCTCGTATATTATTTTGTGTAGAAAAATTTAATTAAATATTTGTTGAATATCGGTTTAATATGTTTACAAAAGACGAAATAAAATACATAACACACAAGGAAAAAACGAGTGCAGCCTATTTCAATCTTTCGCAACATTTATATTATTGTCTTTTTGCATGCATTTTGATATAATATCCCTTAAATACTATAATATATATTACATCAATTTAGAAGTACATATGTTTTAATGAAGGATAAGAGTTGAGAAGGTTCGGCTATTTTATTTTACGACTGGTTCTACTTTTTACTGTGAAAAATTTACAACAAGAGTTCTTTTTTTAATCTGCATGTTTCGTGTTATATATATTATACTTTAGCCCTTATTAAAAAAATTTTATTTATAGAAATTAAAGTATTTTATTTTACTAAATAATTGTCGTTTTGATTTGTAGATTTGTATAGAATTGAATAGTATTTCAACTTTTGTATGAGAAAAACACATCAAGATCATCACATTATTGCTTCTTCGGAACAAACTGCGATAGAGGAAGAACTTAATTTCTATTTAAAATTTTTTTTGGTTTTTTAATTGCTCAAAATATTTTAGAATTAAATAAATTTATAGTTTTCAGAATTGTAACATAATTAATTTTAAATACATGAATGGATATTTAATAATATATATATATATATATAAACATGTAAATACTTATTATCATACATAAATTAAAAAATGCTCTCATAAATAATTTTATCGATTTGTTATATTTATCAGAAGAAATATCAATATTTTCATTATCTGCCATTTATCGAATTTAAAAATAAAATATCATTAACACATCACTCATTGTTAAGAAAAGCAACGCTACGCCGCATCGGCTTCAAAATATTAAATAGTGTGTTATTGATAATAAATTATGTATTTTCATGTTTGTTTTTCTTAGTTTTTTAGTAAAATTTGTGATAGTACAAAATGAAATAAATTTTGATTTAAGACTTAAAAATGCTAAAAACTTTCATTTTAACTTTGGAGTAATTAATGTAGTAATTAAATATTTTTTTCTGCTGTCTTGAAATTATTCTTTCAAGTTATCAGAATCGTTCAACGATTAATTTATTTTCATTTGTTAAACATATTATACAATGCATTGCAATTTAAATTTCACAATATTGAAAGTTTTATTAGACTGTCACTTCTGAAAGAATGTAGACAAATTAGAATCGTTATTTTTTGTATAATTTTTATTACTTACTTATGTTACGAACATGACATGGGCATATTTGTTAGAGAATGAGATTATAATATTTGTATATACTGAAAGGAAATAAACTGAAGATATTAAATAAAACAAGTTCAGTCTGCGTTGTTTTTCTTTAACAAAAACACTTAAATAAAAAATCAATAATTATAGTTATAAAAATGCATATGATAACATGGTCGAAAAATCAATAAAGAAACTTGAATTAAGTAATACAGCATGGAATAATGAAAAAAAAAATTACAATTTTTGTTTACAATAAAAAAAACAATTTTATAATATCAAAAATAAAAACAATTAATAAGAATAAAAATTGAATAATTCTAAAAAAAAAATCTAAATTTTAAAATTAAAATTATATTGATATTAATTTCGAATATTTAAAATATTCAATCTATTAAAATTTATATAGTAGTACGAAATTTATAAAAATTTATTAAAGTTAAATCAAACAATAAATTTATCATGGGTTATGACGATGTTCTTGATAAGTTAGGTGGTTTTGGCCATTATCAAAAAAGAATTTATTTTTTAATTTGCCTACCAGCAATTCCTTGTGCATTTCATAAACTTGTAAGCGTCTTTTTGTTGGCGAAACCAGATTTTCGATGTGAATTACCATTTGAAAATGAAAGTGTAGCTGAATATCAGTTACCAAAAAATTATTGGAATTTATCATATCCTGTTGATGCATTCACACAAAAGCATTCACAATGTCAATATTATGATGCAAACTACACCGAAGAATATTTGGATGGTAATGAAGCAGCTGGGAACATAATTTTTTGTAATAAATATATTTATGACACTTCGACATATGATAACACTGCTCTAACAGAATGGAATTTAGTTTGTGATAAATCATGGCTTGTTGCAACAACCGATTCAATATTTATGCTTGGTGTTCTAATAGGTAGTATAGTTTTTGGACATATGTCTGATGTATATGGAAGAAAACCAATATTTTTTGCATCTTTAGTTGCTCAAGTAATATTTGGGGTATTGGCTGGTATAGCTCCTGAATATGTGACTTTCACAATAACACGTTTCATTGTAGGGGCTACCACATCAGGTGTATTTCTTGTTGCATATGTGATTGCAATGGAAATGGTTGGGCCTTCTTATCGCTTGTTTGCGGGCGTGGTTTGTATGATGTTTTTTTCACTTGGTTTCATGCTACTAGCAGGTTTTGCATATTTGATTCACGATTGGAGGTGGCTACAAATTGCTGTTACTTTACCCGGACTAGTTTTTATTTCGTACCATTGGTTTATACCAGAATCAGCTAGGTGGTTACTTTCAAAAGGAAAGAAAGAGTCTGCAAAAGAAATCATTCGAAACGCAGCTAAAGAAAATAAAGTAGAAATTTCGGATGATCTTCTAGATAATTTACTTGAAGATGATGTTGTTAAAAAACAGGCAGGACCAACTGACAGGAACTCATCCGTATTCGATTTATTACGTTATCCCAATTTAAGGCGCAAGTCATTGTTGATTTTCTTTGATTGGTTTGTTAATAGTGGAACTTATTATGCTTTGAGTTGGAATACAAATAACTTAGGTGGTAATGCTATAATTAACTTTATTATTTCTGGAGCTGTTGAAATTCCAGCTTATTCCTTCTTACTTGTAACTTTAAATCGATGGGGAAGACGATCTATTTTATGTGGCTGCATGATTACTTCGGGTGTAATGTTACTGGCTACCAGCTGCATACCAGATAATTATAATTGGCTAATAATAACTTTAGCAATGTTGGGTAAATTGGCAATAACATCCAGCTATGGAACAATTTATGTTTTTTCAGTGGAACAGTTCCCAACAGTTGTTAGAAATGTTGCCCTGGGCGCAGCTTCAATGTTTGCTAGGGTCGGTGGTATTTGCGCGCCTTACATTAATTTGACTGGTACCTTTTGGAGACCGTTGCCAATGATAATTTGTGGAGCAATGGCATTTTTGGGAGGACTATTGTCGTTATACTTGCCGGAAACACATAACAAACCACTTCTTGAAACTATTGAAGATGGGGAGAATTTCGGTAAAAAAAAGATGAATGAAAATCCAACCAGTGGTCAAGAACTGTCGTTGTTTAATGAAACTAAAGCTAACGGTGAAACAAAAACAGATATTAAGAATAACGAAGCAAATGAGCTAGCACCACTAAACGAAAGTGAGAGATCTCAAAATGAAAACCGAAAATTTAATGTGAATACAACTTGAGGTTTAATAAGTTATTAAATATTTCAAAAATATAAATTCGAATATTGCGTAAGAAACTTCATAATAAGTTAAATATTTTACCATAATTATAAATAATCAAATAATTAAAAAGTAAATAATAATTAGGATATGAAGAGGTTTGTCTGATTACTTTCCTGCCACTTCCACGACTAATGAATGATTTATGTGTTTATTGTATTTATCATGATAATAATATTTATATAAATTGCACATAAAATAAGATTTAAGACACCTCCGAAATTCTATAAAATTTAAAAACAAATTATGTGGTGTAAAATCATTTAAAGATAAGAATCTTTGTACAAGAACCCTAAATTTTAAGAAGACCCATTAAAATCGATTGAAATTAAACTATATCAGTCATTATTTGAATTGATTAAATCAGAGCGAGGCTACATAATATTTTTTTATTTCAAATATGTATATATAAAAAGAAGAAAAAAATGTCAAACTGCTTGATGTTCTTATTAAGTTTAACATTTTACATTTAACATTCCACTCAGTGGTGGCTGAAAAATAAATTTTCAACCCTCGCGCCCTAGGCAGATTTAATACATATCGCCTCTTCCTCTTCACCCTAACCGTGTATCACAAAAACAATTCTTACGTTAAATTTTTTTTTATATTAAACATGCATTATATTTTATAACGTGAACCTAAATTAAAAAAAAATATATATTTGGACGAGTAGAGTGCTGACTACTATAGATATTGTGTATTGCCGACTATTGTCAATTTTCTAATACTGTTGATTTTAACAAAATTAATTTTAAATATTTAAAAAAAATTATATGGATTTAGCAAAACGGACTTTGGCGCCCCAAAAAGCTTGGCGCACTAAGCGGTCGCCTAGTCCGCCTATATGGTAGAGGCACCACTGATTCCACTTCACTTTTTTTTTAATAAAAATAATTTACAATTTTCCACAAGCTTAAATATATAGTAATTCAAATATTTCTTATATCAAATATGAATTTTGTCTAATTAATGAAAAATAAATTAAAAATTAACGTACATAGTTAATTATAAATTCCAATTTAAAAAATACAATTTTAACAAAAGCAAGTAAATATTGTTAAAGAATTGTCCTTCTTCACCACTCATTTTTGCTTTTCTATCTTATTTCCTTTCCGGATGTCATTTCTGCAATATTAACATTTTTTTTTTTTTGGTGATACCAGTATAGTATTATGAAAATATTTGAAATTATAAAACAATTTTATCGTAATATGCGTTTATGCACATAACATGTATAATATAGAAATAATATTTATACATATATGTATTTAAATATTTTGATAAAATTATAAAATATATTATAATTTTTTGACAAAATTATATATGTAATTGTATACCTAAGTATTTCATTATTATATTGTATTACATATTGTATTGTACATACAAAACTAACAAAAATATTGTATAGCTATAAAATTAAGCTAAAAATACGATTATTGATAAAAAAAAAAAAACCGACATATGTATAGTAAATATAATTGATATGTATTACATATAATGTATAACTAATGTACTTTTAAAAATAATTTATCAAAAATATTGTTTATAACTTTTTGTAACTCAAAATTCATTCTCAAATGCAGTAGAACTGAATATTTCCATTTGTAGAGATAAGTATTAGGAATATTAACAGGTAGACCGGTAAGCTCTTAGGAAGTTTTAATTTTATTTAAACATGATGTAAATTATAAAAAAAAATTATTATAATATTTTACCAATGTAACTCTTTTGATGAAGGGATGCTCAAAAGTCAAAAGACGAATTCAAAGCTCAAAACATTTATTGTACGCATAATTATATTATTTGTATAATATAAGAACGTAATTCATATTTTTCTATAATATTTTTATTTTAATTTTTAAATTTTGTTATGAAAAAAAAAGAAGAATAATTTACTTTTCTATTTAATGATAAAATAAGAAGCTTAGTACGTACTTGAAAATAAAATATTTGAAATAAAGTAATATCAAATACATACCGTAATACCAAAATTAATATTTTATATAGTAAAAATCGAAAATTATTAGTATAGGTATAAATGAAAAAAATAAATTTTACTTTTTTATGATTTTATTTTGTATATTTTGTTTGTCAAATATTTGTAGAATTTTTATGTAAAGTTTGGTCTACGTACTAGGCTCCACAATATTAAAATCTAAGAATAAACTTCTTAAGCTTGAGTTAAATAGATAGGTTTTTTTTTCAAATAAAATTATTAAGTATTATTTTTTAAATAATGTAAAAAAAACCAAAGTAAATGAACGTATGTCAATACACTATCGATATGTATTTGTTTAATTTCTTACAAAATGAACATCAAATTATATTTTTAAATCATATTATTCTTTGCATTTATCTTGTAATAATGTATATTAGCTTTAGTAATATTTTAAGAATTTCAAGAAAATAAACACAATAAATATTTATATTGAAAATGAAATTGTTTTGATCGCCAAAAAAAATGCAATCTTTTTTTTTTAATTTAAAATAGGTTAATTGGACTCGTCGGTAAAAGTCCCAGAGTAAGTAAGTCTAAAATTGTAATTTTACAGTAAAAGAAAAAAGCTTTGATATTAAATGTAAACCTATGAAAATTTTGTTTTCAAACATTTTATGATGTTCTATAATATCTTAATTGACTTGGAAGAATCTAAAAATGCAAAACAAGAATTTATTTCCATCTTTCGAAAGTGATATAAAACTCAGAATTAATAAAAATTTACTTACCTACTTGGTCTGAGAGGTTTGCCCACGAAATGTTAAAAAATGTTTGTTAAACTTATATTTCTGATAGAATACCACTGAGTCTGAGAAAGTGTTTGACCTATGTAATGAATACAGAATTGTAGACAAAAATGAACTGTGTAGTTTGATCAGTTCAAAAGAGTGTGACTTTTGCTAAACTTCAAAGTATATGTAATTATTATAAAAAAATCCAGTTCAGACTTCAGAAGCAAATAATTTTTTTCTTAACAAATGCTATCTAATTCTGAAATTCAGTATTTTGATACAGTATTATTACTTATGTAACGTTTTTGTAGTATTTGCTAAATATATAAAGTAAGTTTACAAAAATAATTGTAATCTTAAAAACGGAAATAAGTATTAGTAAATCATAAAGTAAAAGAGATTAAATATGTATAACCATCGCCCCGCCAACAAGTAAGTATGTAGCATGTTTTTAGAATAATTATAATAAATATATTTATATGTTAATTAAACTACAAAAAGTACCTGAATTATTTCTTTTCAATTGTTAATAGAGAATGTAGTATTTTGTATGCATACAGCTTATAAAGAAAATTTTAAATTCTATGTTTGTAAAAGAGCTAATTTTTTAAACCTTTATTATTTCAATAGATCCCCTAGTTTTTTATTTATATTTATAAATGTTTAAGTTATTTATATTTTGGAACACTATACATCCTTCCATTTAGAAAGTTCAAATTCTTGTAAAAATTTAATCAAAACTATTTAAATTTAATTTCAACAAAAAATCTGATTCATCAACATTTAAGAATAGAGGTTGTATTTATATTTATTATTATGGTGAGTTTGTAAATAAATTATAAAGAAAACAATATCAAATTTGATTTACAAAAAAAAATAAATATTTTGTAACGTGCCTGAAAATATGCAATTAAAGTTAACATCAGTATGGGTCGGTAATTAAAAATTAAATTTTTTATTAGTGTTTTTTACCATTATATTTAATGTTAATTCAGTACATTGAAAATTAAGCGTTCATTGAAATTATCAATAACTAAGTAACATACCATCTTCAAATTCTAGAATCTAGAAACATGTTTTTAAAATTAAATTTAAACACTTATTATACGTAATTTAATTACAATTAATTCAACTACATCCTACACTAGTAAAAATGTACTATATGGTCTATATGTACTATATGTATGTATGTACTATATGTATTTAACAAATCTTCGTTCACAGGACAACCGTGGAATATTTTGATTCAGAAAAAATACAAAGTGAAATTAAAAAAAAATAAAAAAAGAAAAAATTAAAGAGAGAATTCACAGAAAGGCTTGATGTTTTCTTTTTGCTAACAAATTGTAAGAAAAAATTAATTTAATATTTTTTATTTTAATATTTTTATTGTAAAATTTTATGTATTAGTTATTTCTTTTCTAACAATATTCCTTCTCTATCATTATTCTTTTTTAAATGTGACATTGTAGCTTCAAAACGAAAGTATATAGTCTGATTAATAGCTCGAGGATTACGGTCGCTTGGACAAGTCAAAAAATTGTTTTTATTATTGAATAAGTTACGTACAATATTATTATTTTATTAATAATTTTTATGTTATTTTGTAATAATTATATATATTTATTTATGAATTTCCTGCTTAAGAGTCAATGAAAATTTTATTTTTTTTTTAAATTCATAAAATGTTCACAAAAATATTTTTATTGAAGAATTTGAATCTTTTGTATTTTAATTCAAGAAAAAAAAAATTGAACAATTCAATTAACGTGATCATAAAGTATTTTTAGTTCATCACTAGTCGTATAAAATGCAGTTACAATTTTAATATACGCGCTTAAAATATAAATTAGGTATAAGAAGCTAGAATCTAAAAAATTTTATTCACCTATTGACAAAAATAATAATTTTATTATTTAAAAATATTTACAAAATTATAAACATTATGTGAAAATTAATAAAATATTTATTATTTTAGTAGTGTATAGATTTAAAAAATTAGCATGTTAATAAGAAACATTTTTATTTTGACTACCATTTTTTTTTATAAGCTTCGAATTTTAAGTTTTATTATTTTAAATCAAAACATAGAACTATAAAACTTAAAGCTGCAAATATATTGGAAATAATTATATAATAATGGTGTTGTTAACCTTTGAAGGAAACAGGCACTCATAATAAATTCTGAACACAAGAATTTCCAAGATTATATTATAATTAGTAAATACCTTAGTATACATACTAACACTTTAAAATTTTGATTAATTTATTAATTCAACTACATATATTCTATAACGTTCATAACAAATGCAGTAGTTGTCGAATATCAAATTTTTCTCCATAATTATATGAATTATCAATTTAATATTCGTATCCTTTGCAGATTAAAATGCTTACATGTTATATTTTTGAAATAAAATAATTTTCTCGACCTTTAAAAGCTCCATTTTTACTATTTATTATATTTATTTAATAATATATTAAAATGTTTGTCTATATTGTTATTAGCATTTTAATTTAGCGCCACTTTTTTTTTGTATAAAAAATTTATGTGAACATAAAATATTTTAAATTTTACTATATTTGTATTCGTACACAGATTATGTACATATACATTATAGATTATACAATTATCTATTTACAATGTACCATTGTCATATCAATTCATAAAAATTATAAAAATAAATATAAAGGAGTCATACATACCTTTTTAGAATTTTTTTTTAACATAACATAGAAATTCGTATTAAACCAATTTTTTTAATAAAAATAAATTGTATTCTAACTACACGGTTGTACAACGAAATGCTGTAACTACAATCTTGTTGAATGAAAATTTTGTCATTTTTTTAATCTTGTAATTTTTACCAATTGCAATGGTAAATTTACCAATTGCAATGGTAAAATTAATTTTTTTTTTGTAATTTTAATTAATTGTAATAGTATGTTTTTAATAAGAGCATTTTTTACAAGGTGATATAAGGCCTATTGACGTTATGTCATAATTGGTATTGGGGCTTCATGTCACTATTATTGGTAGTTTGAAAAGAAATGTTTGGAAAATATTGAGCTTAATTTCCTTATGTCATTTTCAAAGCTACGAAAAATTCGACAAGATAATATAAATTAAAAGAAATTATAAGGTGATTATGATTTCCTTACACAACCAGAACCATAGCTGCGATTATTGAAATAGGAGTTTGAAATCAATTGGTAAAATACCAATAATTCTGATACTATATATACGTGTGGAATGGAAGTACAGTTACTCTTGAATGTCCGAAAAGTACCATGGTCTCTAATTAGAATCTTATGTCCAAAGTAATTTCATTATAATTGTAAATTTTAATATTTAAATAATAGTGTTCATATGTTTATAAACGTATGTATGATGACATTATTTTAATCTGAAACGATATTAATTTCAAAATCTACACATCTTCGTTTCTATTCCTATTTGTCTAAACGACCATTTGATGTTTTTCAAATTATGGTCGATTATCATTTAGAATCTATACTTCAATAAAAGTTTTTTTTTTAATTTTCAATCAATAAAATTTGAAAATCATAAAATGGTCGTTTGGACAAAATAGGAATGCAAGCTATGATATGAATATTCTACAATACCTTCTTTTTTAATTCAGAGTTCAAGTATTGATTAAAACAAATTTAGTTTTATTAAAAAGCATTTATATAGGTATTTGTTTAATTAAAGTCATTATTTTATATACTTTTGAATTTGATATGCCTACATTCATATGACTTTTCGATAGAAAACATTGTTGTTGTTTACTTTTTACTTGCATTATTTTTATTGTCAATGAATGGATTATAATTAAATATGAAAAAACATTTTTTTTTTTTTTAATGACGCGAATTTATTGCTTTATCTTCTCTTATAAAAAGAAAGTAATATTTTATATAATAATAGTTTAGTATTAGAAAGAATTAGAATTAGAAAGAATTAGAATTATTAGAAGTGCATTTTATACGAAATTATAGAAATTTGATTTTTATTTCATATCAATAGATTTTTTGGATTTAAAAAAATGGAAAAAAAATATTATTTAAATAAGTTTTCAACCGATATTATAATTTAAGATTATTTTTATAGTGCATTCTCAGTATTACCACTTTCAAGTCTGCATAATTTTGAAAGCAGTGGTGTTAAAAACAAAATAATAATTAAAAATAAATACATGAAACTGTAGTAATTATTTTTTTTTTTCGAAATGATTCAGTTCCTTTAATTTTAATTCTTCCAATATTATACTGTTTCCATATAGAATTTGTAATTTATTTTCATTTCTCTTCAAAAAAAAAATAAAAAATACAAAATATGTACCACATATGTCTTCTACATATATGTGCAATATGATTATTTCGAGTAAAAAAAAAAATTCCAAAAATCAGCGATCGATACAAAAATTCAAATCTATTTTACAGTATTAATAATAATACATAATTGAATTAATATTTCGCAGCAGATCGTTTGAAATAAAAAAAAAAAAAACACAATATAAAATATAATTTTTTTTTTAAATATAAAACGAAATGTTCTCACAGTAAAAGTAATCATTGTTTTGTTGAATTTCGTACGATCAACATTAAAGTTCAATCTAAATTGCGTTTAGTAAAAAAAAATAAAATAAAATAAATTAAATACAAAATAGATTCTCGCGCGCGCCAAATCTAAAATTCTGATTTACTTGAAAAAAAAGACAAGTAGTAAAAATTATTATTTTTTTTTTTTTTTTTATATAAAATTTGAAATAAATTTATATTTTAGAAATTGTTGCACAAGGCCTAAATTTTTGGAATTTTCTTTTTTTTTAATTTTGAATATTTAAGAATTTGTAATCAGCTTCAATTTTTCACAAGTTCTTAATTTTTAACTTAAAATTTACATTTTTTAGAAATTTATAGATCTTAGTTTAATAATTGAAAAAAAAGAAGTTATATTTATTGTAATAATTAGAATCTGGAGTTAGAATGCCTCTCGTCTAATTTCGGATTTTTGTTTTTGAATTTTTTTATGAAAATAGGACCCAAGAAAAAAATACAAAAGCAAGAATTCAAAAATCACTAAGGCTTAAAACTTAAAAATTTGTTCCTACTTACATATATCAAAAGATTCAATAATTAATTTTCAAAGAAACATACACGATCTGTTTAACATATATATAAAATATCTGTTTTAAGAAGAAGAAGTTTAGTTTTTTTTTGTTTGTTATTGCATTATTTGGATAATATTCAAAAATTGATAATATTATGTAGGGACATTGATAAGATTTATAAACATAATTAGATAATTTTGAGATATTAAAAAAAATAATATTTTTTTTTATTATTTGTTTTTGATAGTATTAAAATAATAATCTGTGATAAAACATTTATCTTTTTTTTTAATACATATTATAATTAATAATATAAATTTTTCGATGAATTTGTTTGATGTGAAAAAAAAAAACTAATAAATAAAAAAATATTATAATACAATTGTTTATCGGACTATAATAACATATAAATAGAACTATTATAGATAGTATACCTACATATATTAGTGAAAATAAAAATAAAAACTATAAAGATTTACTATTTTATGTAAATTCTATTTTAAAATTTTTTTTTTAATCAATGAAAAAAATTTCAATTATATTATTGGTTTAGAGATATTTATTTTAAATTAAAACAAAACATAAACCTATATACTTAAATATATATATATATATATCAATTAATTATTAAAATTTATTGATAAATATTATAAAATAATGTCGGCAACAGATGAAAAATCTACTAACAATAAAGAAAATGAAAAATCAAATTTAAAAGAAATTGTTTTAGAGGAATTAGAAAAAGTCAGTAGTAAAAGTTCGTGGGTGTGGTAAGTAAATTTCTGGCTCAAAAATTTTACTTATATGTATAAGAAAATTGAATTATACAATAAAAAACAAATATTTTTTTTAGAACATTTTGAGAGTACAAACTGCAATGGAAAAAAAAAAAATTAAATATATTTTTTTTTTTGTTTATTTAAAAAAACATTTACCAAAAAAAAAATGTTTTTTTCTTGACTGATAAAATTTAGAAACATATGATTATTAGTTGAATACAACACATCCTAACCATCCATTCAAAAATTATATGAACTAACATATCTGTTTTGATAATTTAAAATCTTTAAAATATACAAAAAAAACTATTCTTTTATATTTACCTTTGAGTTCTTATTTCAAATTCAATGTATTTACATTATTATTCCATTATTAAGTAAGTAGAATTTTTTTTTTCACTCATATTTACTTTATATAATATACATTATGTGGCTTTTTGTTTATCTTTGGTTGAAATTTCTTTCGATATTACTTTTTTAACTATAACGATATTTATTTGAAAATCAGTTTTTATTTTCTTATTTCTTATCTTATTTCAATGTTAACAGAAATTTGAATTAATTATACAAATTAATTTATTATTTTAATTTTCTCCAGAAGTTTGTATAATGTTTTAAGAATTTTCCATTCAAAGATTGTGAACTTTTTTTTTTTTTTTCAATAATTTTTAAGAAATAAAATCTATGCATATAATATAAAATATAGGAATCAAAAAACAGAAATATGTTACTATGTCATGTGAAAACAAAAATAAAGCTACCTAATCCATTGACTGACAAATGCGTTTTTAGATTTATGATTAAAAAAAGATAAATATTTAATAACCTTTATTAAATTACTGATATGTTTTTAATTTTATCATAGGATTTGGTATAATTTTTGTTTGGGAATATACAACTCAATATATCACTTCTTAGATATTCATTATTTTTTATAATAATATTAATTTATTTCTATTAAGCTCGCATTTAAGTCAAAAGTTTTTTTTTGCACTTGACGATGCGCAAGGAAGACTTTTGACACACTGGTGCACGTCTCTAAACCACTGAAATCAATTTTATCAGTTTTTTTATTTTTATTTATTATTTCAATGTAATTTCATTCATTATTTAATTTAATTAAATTAGTATTTATTTTATTATATATTCGCACTAAAAAAAATTTTACCAACGTTTGAATCAAATGTTTATAGATCGAATATTCGTTTCCACTGTTTAGTTGAACATTTGCCACACCTACCAATCGACGAATATTTGACTTAAACGTTGGAAACTAGCATGTAAGTCACCGCACCGTATGACGCCGGCTTAATTGGATGTAGAACATGGCAAATAAATCATCAAAATTAGACAGATTTAGTGAAGTTTAGTAGTTCCATCTTAACTAGCATGAATTAATTAATTAAATCAATATGTAATACAGTTAATACATTCCTGATCAAAATCATAATATAATAAATAATATTAACCTTATATTTTGTTGATATGTATTTTCTTATTTAATGTTTAAAAATTATTTCATTTATTAATTTTACTGATAATAATAAATAAAGTTCACTTGATGCTTTTTTAAAATATTTAAAATATTAAAATATATATTGTCGTATTTAATAACAAATCTCCTGATAACATTATGACCGAAATTGAGCTTTATATGAAAAAAAAAATTTTTTACTCATTTTATTAAATAAAAAAATCTAATTTTAGTAGAACTCAATGAATAAAGATAATCCGTCTTCTAACAAAAGCAACAAATGGACAACATTTATGATTTATCTACATCATATTTTCATTTCCCTAAACCTAAATCTAGTAGTGTGTGAATCATCTTTTATTCTTACTAATATTTATTTTTTATTTCCTTTCGGAATAGGAGTTTTTTTTAAATAAATTTCTATATTCATTACGATATTTCGGTAATTTGTAAGCATTGTCTTTCGCTTTCACATATAAAGAAGTAAAGATTACAAACTTTTGGTATAGCTTATTTGATCAACAATCTTTAAATTACCTACTCTAATTTTTGATTGTTCGATTTTTTTTAATATAACAGTGTACGAATTCCTTTTCGGTTACAAATGAATATTGTTTTGAATAGAAAAAATTCCGGAACTTATTTGGTATATTTTTTATAATAAAGTGCAAATTATAATCAATCGTCAGAAAAATATAACAATTTAATAATGAGTAAATAACAATTTTTTTATCATAACAAATACATTGCTAGGAGTTTCGAAAAAAGTTTAAATTATTTGAAAAAAAAAAATTAGAATTAAAAAAAAAAAATTAAAAAAAATTAAATCCAAACAAAAACATTAGTATCTAGTTCGAAACAAACCACTCAATATGCATATAATATTGGCACATTTTATTAATTGAAAATTAGATTAAATTTTTAATTATCAACAAATTAACGAATTCCCTTAAAACAATTATGTCTATTTGATTATCAATATTATCATATGGCAAAAAGCAAAATAGAATTTATTAATCTATAAAAGCACTTCAATTTTTTGTTGTTCTATGTACATAAAATAAATACCTACATAATATATAAATATGTATTTCAGTTTTTCTAAGATTTGATTAAAAAATAAAAGAGAAAATTATGTGTACAAATAAAAATCACTTAAAATTGATATCCGATTTATCTTCAAAAGAATTAAAACGTAAAAAAAAGACTATTATTTTCTTTATATAGATTTATAGTTAGATGTTTCAAAATATTTTCATTACTAGAGATAAGTAGATTCTTTTACAATTTACATCATCGTCTTCGATTTTCTTTTAACTATAAACTATCTGTAAAATCAGGTTTTTTTTTATTAAACATCATATTCATAATTATTTGACAGCAGTATTATTCATTTAAGTATAAATAGCTTTTATTTGTTAAATATTATATTTTTTAGTTTGTATAATCTAGTTCCTAAACTATTTTTTTGAATTTATTTTTGTTTTTCACAAGAAAACATTAGAAATAAAACAATTTTCATATTTCCTTTTTTGTATTCAAAAAAAAATTCAGGAACACTTTCTAGCATCTCTGATATCGTTTGTAATCAGTTAATATTAACAAATTGTTTAATCTTTTGTTATTTTTGTGATATACTCTAGAATATTTTAAATTCTAAAATGATAAATTAACTAGATTCGAAGTAACTTATATCGAATGAATTAAGTCAAAGAATTGTATTGTATATAAACATGATTTCCGAAAGAATTAAAGTAAACCAGGAATTGAATGTGAAGAGGGACAAAAAAAAGATTTTTAGGAATGTTTTATTTTGTCATTTTAGTACTTTTTAGTACATTTTAGTACTTTAAGAAATATTACTTATTTATTTTTATTTTGTTTATTTTTTTATTTAAATTTTTTTTATCTATTCAACATAGTAATAAGTAATGACTTCATTCGAGATTATAATTACTTCGAGGCTAGTTTATGCAGCCAAAAAATAAATAGTTTAATTAAAACATATATGTTTGTGTATACAGTACAATGTATATATGTATAGTAAAATAAAAACACTTATATATGATACATAATAATTGTTGATCATTCCCGATACATACCTACAAAAAAAAATATGTTTTTTTTTTAATTTATAGCTAATAAAATATTTTATTTTTAATAAAAAAAATATTTTTTAATACCAAAAAAAATAAAAAAAATTAAATAAAATTTAAGTGATATTTATTAAACATTTAAACTTAATGTAAAGAAATAAAAATTATTTAACAAAAACTTATTTAACTTTCACTTTCCAATTTTTTTAGTTTATTTATTTATTTTCAAAAAAATATTAAAATAATAGTATTTTCGGGATATTGCGCAATAGATTTTTTTTTATTTTGATATAATATTTTTTACAAATTAAATTCTCTTATCTTAGAAATAAAAAAAGCTAGTTTAACTAATTCATAATTTTTAGTTGAGTTTGAAATTATCGTTTTGGAAGTAATTTTAGAATAATAAATATTATAAAATTATTAATTCTAAATGTTAAATAGGACTTTTTAAAATGAAATTTTATTTTACTCTATTTAAAAAAATGTACATATATATAATATATATATATATAAAATATAACGTATATATATATTTTATTATGCTTAGACATAATAATGAAAAACATATAATATTATGTTATTTGTTTACTGAACTTATACAGTGAACATGTGAACTTGAACTCGTTGAATAATATTCTGTGTATTATGTTCACTATAATAATTTTAATAATTTTTTGTGACTTCAAAAATATGGAAATCACGTTTTATATAATTGTAGGAATTGTAGAAATTTAAATTAAAAGTTATTATAACAAATGTTCGCTTCTGTTCATATGCATTAATGTTTTTTTTCTCTATACGAGTATAAATTTTACAATTTATAATATATTTTTTTATACTTTTACAGTCAATATATGTATTATATATCATATAATTTTTCAAGATTATCTTCAGGTAAAATTATTATGAAGACTGAATCTATAGTTAATAATCTGAAGAGAAAATATAATGATTAGTCAAAGTTACGAATTCTGGAACAGTTGTTCTTGCCAATTAGATCTTTTGAAAGTGAAATTAAAAGTAGAAAAATTAAATTATTTAATTACCAAACAATTACACTTCTATTAGAGTAAGTATTTTTATAATTGTTAGTACCACAGTGCAAAGTATGAATCAAAAAACCGTAAACAAATTTTCTTTAATGTTTGATGATTTAGCCATTAATTTTAAGTTAATTTATTATGTAATTTATTTCACCTGCTTGACTTATCACATTATATTTTAAAAAATAGTTATTAAAATCTAATTTCCCTTAAAATTTTAGAACCCATTGGAAAAAATATTATTAAAAACTGTCTAATAATGAAATGAAACTAACGAAGCGAATATTTTCTATTAATACGCAATAAACAAAATAAATTAAGGTGATATTTATATAATTTTTAATTCACATATTTACAATTTACTTGTTCTGTTCATTAATAAAATTTAATTAGAAATTTGATTTTTATAACACGACGTAAGAATCTAATAATAGGTTTTTGAATATTTCCAAAATTTGCACCTAAAGATATTATTGCGCAATTTTTAATCCAAAATTATAAAAATTCTTCGAAATCATGATCTAAACATGTCTGTACCATAATCATTTACAGATTCCAGACACCTTAACTTCACAGACAAGAACACTTAACTTGTAAGTTTCATTATTTAGGAATACCTGATCCTCGAATATTCAAATTAATTACACATACATTAGAACATGAATATCCGTTCCAAAGCTTATTACAGACAAGACGATCAGAAGAAGTGAATTGTTTCTTACATGAATAATAGTTCATAAATGGTTTTCTTTATAATATACGAATAATGAAAACAGATATACTTTCATATAAGGTGAGATTAGATACAATTTTCAAAAAAAATGCACTGAAATTTGATGCTTCTACATACATTGCGGTTTTATTGAACCAAAAAAAAAATAGATAATAATAATTTGATTTATTCTAAAAGCTGCGATGCGACAAGAGATACTGAATCAATTTGTCATGTGATTAAGATATAATGATGATGCTGTTAATTGTGCGATTACATATTTTGCTTATTTGATTGTTAAATTTTTTTAACTATTATCTCTGTCAAAATTATTTTATTTTATGTGTACATACGTACGTAATGTTGTGTACAAGAATGAAAATTAAACAGCATTCAATTTTTTATTCTTTTTTTAATTTATTTAATAGACCATTGATTTTTATACATAATCTGCAACAAATTTCACTACTTAGTTATTTTTAAACAATGAGTGAAATAAAATAATATAAATATTTCTTTCACGAATAAATATGTGTGCATATTATATTTCTTTTTAACTGAGCTGCCAGCCATGACTTCATGCGATAAATTTCAGCCCATCAAAATGTTTAAAAAAATTTTTTTAAAATAGTCCATAATAAACAATAATTTTTATATAAATTTTAGCTTAATTGAACAATAATACATTTATATATGTACTGTACATTATATATAATTAACATTACTATGTTGGAATTTATTTTGATAAATTTAATTTCCTTTAAAACTAATTAGAATTAACTTAATTTTTATTACATTTAAAAAAAATTCTACTTATGAAGTGACATCAGTGTCACAATTTAAGTGTGAAATTTTTAGTTTAAATATTTGAACAGCGCAATTATAACAAGTGAAAGTGATTTCTATTTTTTAACATATTTTCGTAATTGTTAGTCAAGGCTTTTTGGCCGACTTAAGATGAAGTTTCGTTTCCAAATAGTTATTGTAGATTTCTGAGAAAATTTATAATATAAACGAAATAACAGAATAACACTAGAATATTGTAAATTTTCATATTAAATTAAATAGAAAGTAACTTCAAAACCTTTTCAAGTTTAAACATTTCATTACATATTATACTTATTATTATGGTTATTTTTTATTGGTGTGTATAAATATCGCTTAAAATATATATATATATATATATATAATATAATTTTTTATGTACCTCATTTGAATTGTTATCTGAAGGATCATGTCAAATTCATTATAATTTTTAGTGTGTCTTTAGTGTAGTATTTAATATTATGATTACATTTTTGTTATACATATGTATTAAAATTGTTGAAATTAATATATGTACAATCAACTTTGCTCCATTTCTCTATTTACATAAATTTCAATTTAAAATTTAATTTTATTATCGCTTCGAGTTCAACTTTAATACAATTAATCAAATTTCTTAAAATTTCAAAATATTTTCGGTTATAGAACTTTGTAATTTTTTTTCTCGTAATCAAAATCTAAAAATAAAATTAATGTTTTTCATATTTTTCATATTTCTTTGCGGGATTTTATAAGTGCAGCTTATTTCTTTGTATATTATATGCTCTGCTCATTTACATAGAATATCTAAAATTAAAATGTGTACAATTGTACATATATTGAACTTAAATATAAAATCCTAATGAAATTTTTAATTTTATGGAAATTCACGTGCTTGTTTAGAACTATTATAGTATAAAATTATAGATCCTCTAGCTAGACATAAATTTAAAATATGTGATTTTCTCGCTTCCATGTGGCTGTAAGTTCCATTAGAAATATTCATAGAATAATAACTTAAAAACTTAAAAATTACTTATATAGTATTATATAATTAAAATAATAAAAAGATTTTTAGAAAAAATTAAATTGCAATTCAGATTTTAATAGTTTTTAGAAAAAAAAATTAAATTGCAATTAAGATTTTAATAGTTTTGCAAAAACTTAATTTGAATGTCTAAAAACTGAAGTTAAATAAAATTAAGTAGGTATATAAATTGAAGCAGTGAAGCAAAAAAGTTTTTATAGTTGTAGTTTTACTTTTAAATTTGTTTTTATCGAGACGAAATGATAGGAAAATCCAAAAAACCAATAAAAAATAATAAATAAGGGTTCGGCGAGCTTAAGAAAATTTACCAAAGAATGAAGAACTTTCTTTTTTCATCTCATTGTCATTAGTATCTTGAAGAAAAATCAATTTAAATTAAAATTACATTTATTGCATTTAAAAGCGTGAGCTAATCATATTTTTTTAATAAAAAAACACATACTAACTATGTATACATTTTACAGAAAAAAAAAATGTTCATTTAGGTAAATTATACAAAAATGTTTCGTGATTTAATGTGGGTTAATCAATTTAAATGTAAATGGGATATTATGTTGTTAGTATATATATATATTAGTTTTTAAATAACACTGCATAATATTTAAATAAATTAAAGTATTAAATGAAAAAGAAAATAGTAAACATAAAAAAAAATATTTTGTTACTTTCATCAACAATTTGCAATTACAATTAATTGATTACAAGCTATGTTTTATAATTTTAAGTTAAGTAAAATAAGTTTAAAGTATGTCTTAATTCCCCCTAATTGTAGGACTTAAAAATTAAAACTTATAAGAATTTGATCTTAATAGTTATTTATTTTAATTCATGTAAAAGCTTAGAATTATCATGCATAATATATAGAAAATACTGAAAATACTATGATTATTATCGTACCCAAAAATTTTTTTTTTCCATAAAAATTAAAATTTCTGTTGTTACTTGCTCGGGTATCTTGGTATTTTTAACAATTTAACACTATCCGAATTTTTTTATTTATTTATTGTTTTATTTTCGTTTTTTTTTTTATCCATCATTCGCGTTCAATAATTTATAATTTTTTATTTTTTTTGGTATAGCAGAAAAGATTGATGTCCTTCATGTGCGTTTCAGCTGTTAGGTTAAGTTCAATTGCAATTTTTTTATTCAAAAAAAAAAAATTAAATAAAAATTGAGTTTATTGCTCAATTATTACAATCATAAATCCTGGCGCAGTG
Source organism: Hybos culiciformis (assembly GCA_964007475.1). Lineage (NCBI taxonomy): Eukaryota > Metazoa > Arthropoda > Insecta > Diptera > Hybotidae > Hybos > Hybos culiciformis. Next base: position 4,125,466 of record OZ023273.1, on the reverse strand, counting down.
AAATAAGGCCGCGGGAAATAAGGCCGCGATAGGTTTTTTGTTGCGGTCTTATTTCATTTTGAAAAATGAAATAAGGCCGCGAAAAAATCCTCGCGGTCTTATTTCATTTTGAAAAATGAAATAAGACCGCATAAAATTCCTCGCGGCCTTATTTCGTTTTGAATAATGAAATAAGACCGCGACAAAAAAAAAAAATTAATCGGAGGGCTAATTTCATTTTGAAAAATGAAATAAGGCCGCGAGGATTTTTTCGCGGCTTTATTTCATTTTGAAAAACGAAATAAGGCCGCGTAATCTTGTGAGGTGAGCACACAGGGCAGGGGGCAGCAGGGCGGCGGGCGGCAGCAGGGCGATTTCAATTTCAATATTTTAGAATGTGTAAAATTTTTTTAAGAATTGAATACATTTCTCAACCATAGGTTTATGGAAGTTTTTCAAGCTTTACCAATTTTGTTTCTTCTTTGATTCATTCAATAAAAATATATTGTAAATTAAAAAATCATAAATATCTTAAAATATCTTAAAAATATTAATTAAAAATAGTTTGATTTCAATATTTTAGAATGTGTAACACTTTTTTAAGGATAGAATAGATTTCTCAACCACATATTTATGTAAGTTTTTCAAACTTTATCAATTTTGTTTAATCTTTTATAAAAACTGCTAATTTTTTTACGTTGTCCAAAACGAGAACTATTATAGTAATAAATATATTGTATATATATACCAATAGTATTCATTTGAATATTTCCAGACAATTTTGCAAAAATTTCAAGTTCACTGAAATAATTTTGTGACGAGAATAATTATTTTTTTTATTTGAAAATACTATGTTTTTGTTTTTACTTTTTTTTTTATAGCATTATGCATACATTTATAATAATTTTTAAATTTATTCAGCATTAAAATAATAAATTTTTCAAAACCCTGCGCTATGCTCATTAAAATACTTTTTTTTTTATACGTCTGTACATAAGTGTTTATTATAAAAAAAAATTTAGTCTACTACTACTGCGAATAAAAAAAAAAAAAACATTAAAACTAAATGTTCATTATGCGGAAACTTAAATTTTTTTTTAAGCTTTGACTAAATATGGAAAAATAATTGCAAATTAATCACATTGAAAATTTATTGATTTATTGCATAATACAAAATGCATTTAAAAAGTATAATATTTGAATTAAAACAAATAAATAATTTGACTTAATTTTTCGATAGGTATTTATCTATTCCATAGGTATTTATTCCATGCCTATTTATGCATGTTCTCTTGTAAATTTCTATTGTAAATAAAAAAAATTAAATATGCCAAGTCTAACGCATTGGGAGTTAAAGATCTTAAAATAAATTTATTAAAAAAAAAAATAATGTTTCAACTATAATATGTTTGTATTTTTCTTCGATTCTGGTTACCATTAGCAAGATTTTTTTTTTTTTTTGACAAATTAATTTTCAAAGGTTATCAATTTTCGCCGCAACACTATGAAAAGATTTCTTATTCTAAAAATAAAATTTTATCAGCTTTAGAACAAACTCTGAAGACCAGTATCAATCTGGAGGTCAAAAAAATTAGAACGTAAAAAAAATTAATACAACCAAATAAAGCAGTCTCTAAAATAAATAGCACTTGTGTAGAGAGTTGATTATATAAAATAAAAAAACCATTGAATTGTTTCGATTTTATCTAATAAATTCAAAGAGTCCTTAATGTGTATAGTTATACTTCAAGTATTTATTATTTTCTTTTGAATTCTAAATATTTAAAATATTTGGTAAAAGTGCACAATTCTTTTCACAAATGTTAAAAGACTCTTTTTGGTGTGAAAACACAATGCAAAAATATTTTATTTAAAATTTTTTTTGCTAGATTATCTGTACCAATTATAGGTACAGTAGAACTATACAAAAATATCTAGTTTTTTAAGTATATACATATACCTAAAATTGTATCGATTTATTACTAAGGAATATAGGTATAATCTATTTACCTACATATTATAGTATTTTCATGAGCACAATAAATATTTAACGTGTTGCGAATTATTTCAAGTGGATTGAATTAATATTAAATATACATTAATAAAAATAATACTTCAAGACTTTAAGTTATTCTTATCTTAATCTAAAGAAGGCTATAATAACGAAATTGAAAAATATGTGTTCTATATCTAAGTATATTAAAAAAAATTGTCTGTTTTTGTCGATGGCAAGACGTTCTTCGAATTCGTTTAAAATTATAAAAATCAATGCATTTTTATATGGTTTTATATATGTGTTCAACTAATCCCTAAACTGCAGAATTGTTATATATACATCTAATCCGTGATATAGTCGAATGGTTTTAATTTTTAACTTTGACTATATAGTAGTAATTTTAGAAGAAATAACTTCCCGACGTAATTTTTGTACATTTCCATTTATTTAGTAATGAAGTCGCGATAAATATGCATACTAGGTATATTATATCATGTATGTATATAGTATATCGGTGGTTGGTACATGCTTTTTTGCTTCGGAGATTCGTTTTCAGTTCGCATCTCGAGAATGTGGAATGCTCTCCCATCAAAATTGTTCCCGAGACGTTTGATTTACGACTTGCGCCGCTTTAAGAAGAGTGTAAATCCTCCTAACTGTCCCACTTTTTAATCCCGTCTAAACTTCCTGTCCTCATTACCAAATCTATACTTCTTTAAGAATAAAAGTTATCCCACCTAGTGATTTGGTAACTATAATTAAAAAAAAAAAGGTAACATTAATAAATATGTACATATGTATATGTATATCATTATGAAAAAAAATCCTTATTCAATTTTAATTTTTGGCCAAATACGGGGAGTGGAAGATTTAAGTCTTGAGGAATGAAAATATGTAGGTATCTATTTTTTTTCAATAAATTTTCGTATTTGAGTTCCTATACCTATGAATATATCATTAATGAATAGAATAGTATAAAATTTTATTAAAGGTACCAGAATTAAAATTTTATAAAGATTTTTGATAGATTATTGTTGTTTTTTTTTAAACCAAGTATACGGATAAGTGAAATTGATAACAAAAAAAAAAAAGAATATTTATTTTTTAAGTGCATACAACAAACATACATACTATATAAGTATATAAGTATATAAGATAAAAATTACGCTCATTGAATTTTGCAATGAAAATTTTATATAAATATGGAAATCATGATCTTGACCCACCCTGTTATCTAATAAAATATTTAATTGAAATTACGCTTTTTGTATTTAGGATCTGCATCGTACCGACTCAAATCAAATATGAGGTTCAAAAAAAATTGAAAACTTTTATTTCATAAACGTAATAAAATTCCAAATTAGAAATTACTTGGATCTTCTGGGCTTCCCGAATAATCACATCCGGAATTATCTCATTCTATATATATACAAGTGAAGTAATGCATTTTGTGTACGATAAGTTTTTCATTCTGAGTTTGTTTGAGTTTTGAATTATTTCGTACCCATAATAAAAGTCAATTTCCCTTCTTGTATGACATAATTCAAAATTTAAAAAGAATTATTCCATCGGATGATAGATAACATTAATTTTTCTCTGTGTTCATTCTCAAGAGTAAAATAAGGCCGCAGTCACAAAATGTAATTAGACCGCTCGAACAAAATAATTCATTTTCAATACATATATTCCGAGATTCAAAAGGCTTTTGTTTGAATAGCCGCGAAAAAAGATGTTTTAACTCTATTTTTCGGGGCAACAAGCGAAAAGACCTTAACCATGGGTTAAGTTACGAAAAAGGAGGTTTCAACTCATTTTCCGGAGGGGCACACGAAAATGTCTTCGCTCGCTTTTGACTCTTTGATAACATAAGGTACAGGCTTTTAAATTTTAATTCATCTGATCTAATACTTTTATTGTTTTCAACATGCAAAAGGATACAAAAACAAGAAACTATTGTAGCCGTTCAGTTGGAGACCTATTATAGGTCAAATAATATATGTACTATGTAGCCTCTTTACGAATAGAAAAAATGAGAAAATTGAGAATTTGAGTTCTGGAACGTAACAGTCAAATTTAATTCGAAAGTTAGTTGTACGTACATGAAAAAAAATATTGAGGCAATTTGATATACGGACAGAAATAATATTCATAGTTTTCGACCGTGTTTTTATTTTAGAGACTCCATCAATTCATAGGGCTCAGTCGAAACTCCCAGGGCTTTCCCATGAGAAATATAGATGATAGGTATTATGAGTCGAATTTATGGAATTAAAATTCATCCACCTGTTCGTAAATTGAATTTTAAACATTAGGTACTTACCATTACCATATGCCTATACCTATATTTTTTATTATTTTAGTGAAAAATTTTAATCAAAATGTATTATAAAATTTATTCTCATATCATGGAACGGATAATATATTTAAATTTATAAACATTTTTATTTCAGGACATTATTTTTTCTGTGCGTATTTCCAAATATTTTAAACGGCTTTCATGTTTCATCTTATGTGTTTATTGGTCATTTACCTGATGATGTTTGGTGCACCTTCGATGACTTAAAGTCTACCAACTGGAGTGATGAACAAATTCGCAACATTACAGAATATGACTTGAAAGATTCAAAAGGCTGTTCGATTAGAAATTATGACTACAAAGAATTAAGTCAAATGAATTTTGATGAGGCTTTAGAATTCGTGTTATATAATGCGAGCAGCTCAGACACATCAGTATTATGTTCATCAAAAGATGGTTATCAATATGATTATGATGCGGGATCAAAAGAAAGTTCAATTGTACCAGAGGTAAAATAAGAAAATAGAATTGTTTTTTCATTATGCATTCGTTGTGCAATAATTTTTAAAATAAGTGTGTTATACTATTTAGGGTTAGATATTTCATAAAACAAGAAGGCCTTGGTGTTCAAAATCCTGAAAAAAAAAAATACAAAAAACAAAATTAACCGAAAATAGAATAATTCTTATATTCTTAAATTTTTTATAGTGGGATTTGGTATGTGAGAAATCCGTTCATCGAACGTCAGCCCAAGTTTTTGTATCAGTTGGTAAATTTGTAGGAGCTTCAGTGTTTGGAATTTTATCAGACAAGTATGATATAAAAATATTTCATGATGATGTTGAATGATTAGCAAATCAAAAAAAAATATATTTCAGATATGGCAGACGAACAAGCTTTCTTATAGCAGCTTTTCTTTACATATCAAGTAGTATTATAGTGACTTCATCTCCATGGTTATTTTCAAATTTTAGTTTAAAATTTTTGGTTAGATATAATATCTTATTTTCAATATCAATGCATATTTTATTATTTTTTAGGTTCGCATTATTTTTAGCTGGTCGAATGGGTTTGGGGGCAGCTGCTAGTGGTCTATTTTATCCAGCTTTTGCAATGTTGACTGAAAATATCAGCATTAAACACAGATCTTGGATGAGCATTGCATTTAGGTACTCTTGAAATTTCAATTAAATACCTTAAAATTTTTTTGGCAGTTTAAGTTCCATAAAATAAAAACATCGCTTATAGATCATAAATTCGTGTCCAATTAAAATTATGTCCATTTTTTAAACACACTGCAGGGGGTATTATGAATTACGATACAAAACGAACAAATGTAAAAATCTTTCAAAAATTCTATTATCCTTTCAAATTAAGCGAAATTAATAATGTAGGTATATATTCTTTGAGTTTTATCAAAATAGAATTATATAATTCATAATAACTCCCCCTGATAAGTAGTTTTTGATACGAGGCTTATATTATTTTACATTTAACAGCGCATCTTATCCATTTGGAATGCTTTTTTTGGCCCTAGCAGCATATTTAGTTCATTCATGGAGATATTTAAGTTTAACATTAGCGATACCAAGTTCCCTGCTGATACTAAACTTTATGTAAGTTAATGAAAAAATATTGTATTATTGTATTTTGTAGTTTATTGCACAAGTTTCTGTATATTTGATAAACAAAAAAAATGTAAAATATTTCTTTTAAACAAAAAATAGTTTTATGAAAGAAAGTCCAAGATGGTTACTGTCCAAGAACCGTGATCGAGAAGCATATCGTATTGTATTTAAAAAGAAATATAACCCAGCTGATTTGCATCAACCAAAAACTGATGAAATAAAAGAAGAAAATTCCACTGAAAAAAATAATTTGGTTGCCAAAATTAAAGGTTCATTTAAAGAAATTTTTGCTCTGTATGGCTCACCAAAAATCCGTAACATGGCTTTCAGGTGTTATTTTATGTGGTGTGTCACTTCACTATGTTATTATGTGACAGGTAACTTAAAATTATTTCACAAATGAATGAATATAAATAATATAATACAAAAAAATGTTTTTTATTGAAGCATTGAATGCTGATAATTTGGCAGCTAATAGATACATGTATGTTGGTATGTACATATATGCATATATGTTTTTAGTTAATATTTTCAAAAAGAATAAAAGTTATTAATTTTATTTTATTTCTATTCAGCGATTACCGGCTTAGTAGACATTCCAAGTTACATTTTACCTGTGATTTTACTTAAATTTATGGGAAGAAGAAAAGCTGCATCAGGGTAATATACAATTTTTTTTATAAAATAATTTAAAATTAATATTCAAACACAAATTTTATTTTAAGGATGTTCATCGTTGCAGGAGTTTTTTTATTGTTGGTGTTATCTGTTCAAGGTAAATTTACACTTTTTAGGTAAATAAGTTAAATTCTGAAATCAAGTTGGGTTTTATTTCGATTCAATTTAAATATAAATAAATATCCAATTCATCTTTCTCTCAAACAATTATTATACGATCATAACAAAATACATAAACCAAACCCCAAGGTCTTAAAATTCCTTATATTTTCTTTTTTTTTTATTTTAAGCTTTAAGTCTACATATATCATAACTTTTTTTTCTTTTTTAGACAATGAAAATTGGAAAGTTGTATTTGCAATGCTAGGTCGATTTGGTATTTCAGGAGTTTATTCAATTGGTAAAGAATTAATTGTGTAATCTTATAAATTTTTTTAAGTAAATGATAATTTTAAATCATTGTAGTAACATTATACACCGCTGAGCTATTTCCTACTGAAATTCGTAATTCTGCACTTGGAACTTGTAGTACAATGGCACATATTGGTTCAATATCCGCTCCATATATAGTTGATATTTTAGTAAGTTTATAAAAATTAACCAAGATTAACCAAAATAAGTAAAATATAGGTAGGAACTCAAAGTTAATTTTAATTTTTTTTTATTAAAGGGATCTGTTGGATGGTTCATACCAACGACGATATGTGGTTGTTCTGTTCTGATTGCTGGTCTTTTAATATTAACACTTCCAGAAACAAGTACAAGAAAATTAGATGATAATGTTACACAAAATGAAAAACCAGTAAAATAGTGTTTAATAAAAATAATTTTAAAATTAATTTTTTATTGTATAAGATAAATAATAATGTATAGGAAAATTATAAATAAAAATAAATCGTTAAGAACTATTTTTTTTTGTTCATATTAAAATCTCAGTACAAACAAAAATTATTTTTTCCTTAATCGAAAGTAGAGCTCAAACATGGCTAGATCATTTTTTGTTCCCATTTCCCAGCTTAAATGAAGTCTGATTTAACTGAACTTTATTCCAAATAGATTTCAAGATAAATAAAAAGTGTCTTTTCAGGAATTTTTGTTTGTTGCATGTATTTTAAGCCTAAAATTTGTATTTGAAAATATCCCAAAATTTCTTATTTCTTAAAAAAAAAATTAAACATTACAAATTAATTTTGAGAACTTAAGAAATTTAATACTTTTATAATTCTGAAGTATTTTCACAAGAATATAACAAGGATGATATAAAATAATAGTGGGACGTATTTATATTATAGTAGATTGTCACAAACAACGTCAACAGCACTAGCACATAAAGCTTCTTTTATAATATAGAAATAAACAAATTTCCTCCGCTTTTTTTTTAAATTTCTTCCTTGATGGGACAAAAAATTAAGACTAATTTTCTTCATTGTTTGAACCTGTAAGCTGTAACAAGCAATGTATGGGGGTGTTTAAAAAAATTAAAACTTTAAAAAAGGTAAATTAACTATAAAATTTGTGAACTCAATATTTTTTAGAAACCATTTATCAGTTTTTAGTAAGCTTAGTTCTATTTAGACTATTAACTCTAACTTGGGGGTTAGACTGAATTTTTTTACTATCTTGACAAAGATAGTAAATATTTCAATATGTTGGTGAAGTTTTATTATTTTATTCATTGTCAATTTACTATCTTCTCTACCGGCAGGATTTAAATCATGGCAGTTGAAAAGATAGTTGACTTGACTGGATAGTCACAGTCAGAAAAAAAAAATTATAAAATACAAAAAAAAATTTATTACATGAAAAAAAAAATATAAAAGCTATAATTTTTTTTACCGCTGTTCTTAAAATTAAAACAAACCAAAAAAAAAAAATGAGTGTTGCAAAATAAAATGCTCTTTTAAATATTAAAAATTTAAAAAATAATTAATTATAATTTCCTAAAATAAATCAATAAAAAATCTTGATATAAATCAGAATAGTAAAAAGACACCTAGTCAACTATCTTCTTTACAAACACAGATAAAAAACACAATAATGAACTACTAACCGGACAGTCTAATCTCTGCGTAACAAGATACAAGAATTGCGGAAAGTTTCTCTGTAATTTATAAATAATAGTTTAATTTAATAGTTTCATTCAAAATTTATAAATAGTTTAATTTAATAGTTTCATTCAAGACACATACTATCCACATATACTTTTATTATTGTATATTAGGTATTGAATATTTTAGACGACGGCGGCTGGCACCACTATTGTCACAATCGATATCTATTTATTTCACAGCTATAGATTCAATACCATCTTTAAAGTACCATAAATTATACATAAATATCTTTTTTTTTGTTTAACTAAAATCAACTGATTAAATTTTTTTATTATGTTTTTTATTATTTTAGAAACATTTTAAAATACGTAATACAATATAAAATATTGAAAATAAGAATATGTAATATTCAAAATAATAATAATAGCATTAAACTCTATTGAAAAAAAAAAAAAAAACAGTTTTAACTGCTGTGTGGGCTTTATAAAATCAAAGTGAGTCTTAAATCATAGCCCAGAAAAAAAATTTTAAGAAAATAAAAACAAATTCGAAAATTGGATAAATATTCGAATAAATTTAGGAATATCAAAAAACAGCTTATTTATACATTTTATTTCTCTGATATCTGTTATTTTGTTTTTTTTTTTTAAATTTTTAGTGTCTTGCAATAAAAATTTCTATACAATTGATGTAAGAAACAATCAGACGATGGAGATCTTTTTTTCTTCATCAATAATTTTGTTTTAATTTATAGCTTTTCTTATTTGATCGACAACATGAGGTAATTTTATTAAATAATGTAAAAAATTTGCGTCCTTCTTTGAAATTTCGCTTGGAGTGATTATTGGAGTTATTATTTCCTTCAAAAGATTAACTGTTGATTCTCGTTTTTTTGAATCGGTAATGCTATTAATCATGGTCTGCACTTCTGAAAATGCAGTTAAAAATTTAAATTAATATTTTACTTTCTATAATACTAAGAGCCTAAGAGCTGGCTGCGTAGACGACAACCCTGTGTGCTCAAAATATTTTACTAGGAAAAAAATTACAATCGTGTCTCATTTGATAATTCATTGAAATCGTGATTTCAAAAAATTTGAGAATAAAAAATTAGTTGATGTAAATGTTTTGTCCTAATAAAATTAATTTTAGGAGCAACCTACTCGTAGAATAGATTATAAGCTAGACACTTTCAATTTGATGTAACCACCAAAAGCACTGTTAGTTTGGGAAAAAAATATGCTGAAATGTAAATTTACGTTTATTGCAAACATTATTTTATTAGCTTCAAGCTAAATCGACAATATCAAAGCATTGGAGTTATTTTTTTTTTCTAAAAATACTTCTAGAACGTAAACCAGACGTTCTCACAATTTATTAAATACCTAGTACAATAGATATTTATATCTTTTCCTAGTACATATCATAAAATAAAATAAAGAATTTGGAAAAACAAAAGAAAATTAAAATCCATTTTATGTAATAATTAATTTTTTTTTTGTGAATGTGTTTTTGAAATGAAAATTTGACAACATTAAATTCTGGCCCGCCAGATCAAGATCAAAATATTTAAATTTAAATATAGTTTAATATTTCTTACCGGTAATTGTATACATATGAGTCCAACATGGAAAAAATGAATTCTTAGGATATTTTCTAATTTTTGTCACATCAATGTCACAAAAATCGCCATAATCAATAAATTCTAACGTTGGATTACCGTCTCCTTCAACTTCATAACATACAGCCCGTCTCCATACCCCTTTATATTCAGCAACACACATTTCTTTGGGCCTGAAAAAATAAGACATCAAACTCTATGAAATCAGTGCTAAAAGTTAGGATAAAAAAATGTACGGTGATATTAAAATTACAGGATATTTTTTAACTAATTTTAGTTTTTCTTTGGACATTATTAAAATATGTAGCACAATAATTAAAAATGTAAGTTTAATTAGATTTATAAATATTGTTTTTATAAAATTTGATAAATTTTCTACCTTGGACATATTGCTTTAGTACAACTTGTTGCATATTTTTTCAATTGATCTTCAAATAGCCGTACATGTTGGTATAAATCTTCAGGTATACAAACCAATGTTCCTTCTTCTATTAATTGAACATCCAATACAATTAATTTCATATTTGAGTATATTTCAATTTCTTTATAAGTTATGTCACTGCTCATAATCGGATCGTCATCATTATTTGGAATATTGAAACTCAAAATGTTTAACATCTTATTGTTTATAGATTCATTAGTTTGTACTTTTATTAATGCAGCATTACTAATAACGTATCCATTTTTATTGTTATCATCATAAATTAGCTTCATTTGAACACTATTATCAATCAGTTCAGTGGTTAACATTTTGAATTGCTCATTTCCAATAGTCGTTAGATTCTCCAAACTTCTTAATCTCACTTCAAATGGATACCGTGTTAGCTCATGAAGCTCTGGAAGCAGTTCTTTAAGTTCACTTAATTTTCTAACTTCAGCATTACCAAAGTCCACGTACATAACGTAGATTTCAATTTCAGAAATAACTTTAGTCACTGTAGCACGACAATAAACGCCATCATATTCTGTTATGCAATAACTATGAAGCTTTGGTAAGGATGATAATGTTTTTGCCACTTTAGAGCTTTTATTAATTAAATTTAAATTATTTGTGTAATCTTCCGAATCCTTCAAATCAGCAGATCTTACAGTAAATGTATCAGAGCAATAAGCAAACACCATGATTACCTTGGAGAATGATGGTGGTGGATCTGCCCTTGGAGTGGGTTTAGGAAAGTTTATTTTGCTACATATTTTTTGATCATTAATATTTGACCCTTCAGAATCGAGTTTCTCAATTTGTTTATTGTTATTATGATTCACTTGAGCTAACAATTTATTTTCTGATTTATTCGGATTGGAGTTCTCACATTTTTCATTTGAATTTGTTTGATTTTTATTTTGATAACGCTTATTTCCATCTCGTGAATTATCATTTTCCTTTAGATTTTTTTGATTTTCTCTTTGAAAATTATTCTGATTTTTTTTTTGATTTTCGGTTTCATTCCGATTTTTTTGATTTTCTTTTTGACGATTATTCTGATTTTCGAGATGACGATAATTTTGATTTTCGCTTTCATTCCGATTGTTTCGATTTTCTCTTTGACGATTATTTTGATTTTCATTTGGACGATTATTTTGATTTTCGCTTTTATTCTGATTGTTTTTATTTTCTCTTTGACGATTATTCTGGTTTTCATGTTGACGATTATTCTGGTTTTCATGTTGACGATTATTCTGGTTTTCAAGTTGACGATTATTCTGGTTTTCATGTTGACGATTATTAATATTTTCGTTTTGACGATAATTTTGATTTTCGATTTGGCGATTATTTCTATCACGATTATTTTGATTAATTTTGTTATGATCAGAATCATTTCCAGATTTTTCATTATTTTTGAGATTATATTGAGTTGTTTTAAACGAATTAGAATTATGCGATTCACTTGGCATGGAATTAGGTTTGTCTGATGAAAGATTTTTTGGAACCACCAAAGATCTGAAAAAAAAAAAAATATTTATACTCATAAATGAATAATTTTTTCATTGAATCTAATTTTCATCCGCTCTTTCGAATACTTGGACATAGTGGGAAATTAATGTTTTTTTGGTCTCCTACAATCGTCATTATACTTCTTTCATAAATAAAACTTCAAAGGCCGTAGAAGTAACGAAATTGTGCATATTTTTACACGATTGAAATCGACCAAGTAGTTTCAAATTTTCAAAGCATTTTATTGCTGAACTGATATCGGATGGACGGAGAATAGAATAGGCAGAAAATTAAAACAAATAAAAACTTAAAACAAATTAAAAAACAAATAACAAATAAAAAATTAAGTACAACGAATGAGTTTTGATAATATTAATCAAAAGTACAAAAAATATTTCATCAATCTGATTTTATTTAAGAGCATTACAATTGTATTAATTTGATGCACAATTTTGCAAAAGATTTAATGCTTGCTTTAAAATAACAACAGAGTTGTTTTGTTTTTTAAAAACTTTTTTAATAGCTTAACGAGTCAGTAAAATAATTAAAAAAAAAAAGATGAGTTTGGATAAATCACTCACGACATTTTAAAACAATGCAATTTATGATGGGGCCAATGCTTTGTTTGACAATGAACGGAACAATAATATCTATGACATCTTCCACAGTAGTTTGAACAAAGCAATCCGCATAACTCACAAGCTCCTTTTAACATTGAATCTAATTCTACCGCCGAATCATTTTCAGATTTTTCATTATTTTTTGGTACCACCAGAGATCTGAAAAAAAAAAAAAAAATATTTATACTCATAAATGAAGTATTTTTTCATTGAATCTAATTTTCACCCGCTCTTTCGAATACTTGGACATAGTTGGAAATTAAAACAAATAAAAATTAAAAACAAATAAAAAATTAAGTACACCGAATGAGTTTTGATAATATTCTCAATCAAAAGAACAAAAAATATTTCATCAATCTGATTTTATTTAAGAGCATTACAATTGTATTAATTTGATGCTCAATTTTTCAAAAGATTTAATGCTTGCCTTAAAATAACAACAGAGTTGTTTTGTTTTTTTAAAAACTTTTTTAATAGTTTAACTGGTCAGTAAAATAATTAAAAAAAAAAGTGTTAAGATAAATAACTCACGACATTTCATGACAAAAAAATTTATGATCAAGATAATGCTTTGTTTGACATTGAACGGAACAATAATATGTATGACATCTTTCACAGTAGCTTGAACAAACCGATCCGCATAACTCACAAACTCCTTTTAACATTGACTCTAATTCTACCGACAATTTTTCATAATCGCTCTGTAATTAAAAAATGAACAAATTATTTTCTGAAATTCAAATTCTAATATATAAAAACTAATACAAATTTTTTAACTACAGCATAAAAAAAAATTTACAAAGAGTTAGAATTAAGTTTTTTCTCCTTGTTGTACCTTTTTTGAATCAGAAGTTTCAACTAAATTATTTGGCTCATTCGTCAATAATCCGGCCTTAAGATCACTGTAAATAAATTAAAAAAAAAAATTTTAATTTCCTTCACTGAAATAATCATCGTCAATAATTTCGCAAAAAGGTCCACCTGCATATTTGTCGTTATGAGATATTAAGCTTTATCGAGTTTTTGGAGTTCGAGTTCGTTCTTGTAATTCCGGCTACACTTTCTAAACTTCCTTCTAAATTATCAAATGAATATTTCATGTCGAGAACAAGATTTTGAACAATTTTTTTTCTAAAAAATATATATTAAGGAAATTTACCTATCTAAAATTTTATTCTTTCTTTGCAGGAAAGAAGATCATAACATTTTTGGGTCTACTAAAATAAATATTTGTTATTTGGTCATCATAAGCTACTAAACAACGTTCATTAGCCAAAAAACATAATTTTTTGTTATTTTTATTCAAAAACTTGATTTATCTGATTTGGCAAATGAACGGCTCAATTACTGCTGAGTAATTTTAATTAATTAATTCTTTACGGAATAATAATTTACTGAGCAATGTTTCAGATATCACGGTTTGTAACTTTTTCATGACAAATTTCAATTATTAATGAATTTTAAAAAACAATTTTTATTTGAAAAAAAAATTCACTGATTTCAACCAAAACTAATTAATGCATTGAGAGTTAAATTTTTTTGTACGCGAATAAGATCTACAAAAATGTAAATAAACAAAAACTAAATTTGCTTTCTGCACGACAATTTGGTTTTTATGTTAACCTATTTCGCGAATGATTTCTTCTATCATGTTCTCTTGAATATTGGTGGATGGGCATTTCATTTTTTCTTGTCTTATTTGTACTCCTTATTTCATTTTTTTTGCCTGTCTTGATACTCAATTGTATACCATATCCATTGCCCTCCATGCCTTTCATTATTGATTCCATATCACTAAAAAAAATTTTTTTTAATTTTAGAATCAACCGAATAAAAAAATAATATTTAAAAGTCTAAAAAAACAAAGACTTACCTTTGACTCTTGCAGGTAATAAACCAATATGGACTATTAGCTCCCTTATTTGAACAATATATTTCTCCGTATTGTGTAACTAAATCTGCAAACTCCTTTTCTTTCATTATGGATGGTACATTTTTTGCACAAAGAGCATAATTTTTCGTATCACCAATATTATTATTTTCAACAGTACCTGGCTTATTCTCAGCTGAAAAATATGATTGCAATCAAAAATTGAAGCCAAACAACGAAACTATAAATTATTAGTTTCATCAACTATTTAGGGTAGGTTTGTTCATTTTCAATATTTTTGTCATTAACACGAACAGACAAAAAAAAAGTTAGTCTAGGACAGCTAAACCGAAATTGTTTGTTGAGCCCACTGGGGGCCATAATTTAAAAAAAAAACTGAAAATTAATACAAATATTTAATTTAATGTTAGTGAAACTTGTTTTTGAATTTTATTTGAAAGTTTTTTTTTAAATCAATTGGTAGTTTCGACGATGCATATTTTCAGTTTTTTTTTCAGTACTTATAGAAAGTCTTCTTTGGAAAACTTACATTGGAAAACTTTCAGTTTATTTTTCAGTAGGTAGAAAATTTTCACCATTTACTTTGGAAACTTTTCAGTGCATTTTTCAGTACTGGAGATGTATAGAAAATTTATTTTTCAGTTCTTTTGATTGTTTAGAAAGTTTGCATAGAAAATTTTTAGTACTTAATGTGGAAAATTTTAATTTTTTTATCAGTACATATTTGAATTTTCTTTACCTCACTTTAAATATGAAGTTTTTTAAATTAAGAAATAAATCATTGAAATAAAAAAATTAAATAAATCTAATTACAACAATTAAACCAATATTTATTTATAAAATATTTATTAAATTTGTAAAATAATGGAAAAAATTAAAAGAGCTTGAACAGACTGTAATTATAGTATGGATTTAATTAAAACTCGAACTTGGTAAATATTAAGTAATTTTATTAATTTTTCTTCAACAGAAGAATATAATGCAGTGGATATTTGATTATAATGATGAGAGTAAGTACTTCTAGATTACGTCAAAAGAATGAATTATAATTAAATGAATCAGAAATTAAGGTGATGAAAAGATCTGTGTAATGAAAGTCAATTTCCAGTTAATCTGAAGATAAATAAGCAAAAATCTTTTTTTTAAGAAATAATATGGAAAATAACACCATGTTAATTATATGAAATAAATATTTTTTTTAGTTTAAAGACTACATTTAAAGAAGCACTTAAAAAAATGCTGAAAAAGATAAAAAATTAAAAATAGCAGTGAAATTGAAAAAATGGGCAGTGAAAAAAATGCTGAAAAAAGTAATGAAAAGGGGGATGAAAAAATTCCGCACGTCTCTGCTCTGAGATGAAAAAATTACTGACCGTAATAATCCTGAAAAAAGTGCTTACATCACTGCCGATTTTTGGTAAGAGAAATGCACTGAAAAATGTCCATTCTGTGTTCTGTTTACTGAAAAAAGTAAGTAGTGAAAAAAGTTCTATAAAAGTGCATACCTACGTAACTGCTAATTTGTGTGATGAAAAATTTTTATGGAAAATGTGCCTGCTGCTGAGTCAAACCCTTTTTCTTAGTTTATTTGATAAGAATCAATGTAATTAGTAAAATGTGGTGAAAATCTTCCCCCAGTTCTAAGTTAATTCCACAGACTTCCCCTCAATTTTCATTTATTTTTTCAGTTCTGAATCAGTAGATGAAAATGCGCATCTTTTTTGTAGGGATTACTATTTTACATTATACACCTATGTCTAACAAAATAGTGTTTATATTTTAACAATTTTTGTTTCCTTTCATGAAAATACAAAACACAAAATTTAGGTTTGCAATAACTTTTCAAAAAAAAAATATTTATGTCTACTACCATACGTCATTGAGGTAGTCTCGAAAAAATCGTATTTGAAAATTTAAATAAAAGTTTTATGACAACTGGCGAGAAAAGTACCTAATAGTTTCCCAGGAAGAGGAGGGGTCAGGAGGGTCGTTTGGCATGAGCCTCTTAATTTAGGGGGCCTCCAAACAACATTATTCAAAACTTTTAAAAAATTTACTTGGCACTTTTACGTACGCAAGAATGAACTAACTAATCAATATTATGATTTCATTCATGTGGTTCTTAGTGAAATATTTATTAACATAAGTTGAATATTTATTAACATAAGTTGAAATCTTCTAATAAATAAAAATGAAAATTCTCTATTTCTCTTTTTCTCCGTTTCTCTGTCCTCAATCACACCTAAACCGCTGGACCGATTTGGCTGAAATTTTGAACTTAAGTAGCATTAGGACCCGAGATGGTTATAGGGTATCAGATATTTTGTTCCGAGGCCCCAATGGAGGGCTGCCGTAGATGTCGTTTTTGCAATTTAGGTACATTCCGATAAAATGTTGTAGTGTTGGACCCGATGTTGAAAGGCCCTCAACCGTTGAGGGGTTATACAACAAATTACGAAATTTTGAAAATAACTAGCCTAGAGACTCGAGAAAATTATAGGGTACTATAAAATTTGATCCGAGGTTTCGACGGGGGGCTACTTTAGAAGCCGGTTTTGAAATTTACTGGATTAAAGTGTTTTGATATTAATATAAGTTCGATACTACCTTGCGAAACCGGGTATTCCGAATAGTAATTATATAAAAGTTTATTAAGCAGTAGTTAATACTTGGTTAGAACTTAGAAGTATTTCACATTTTCAAAAGTTTAAAATGAAATTGTTTTTGTTTTTTTCATTAAAGAGGGGACCACATATTTTGTCGACCTGGGCCTCCAAGTGTCTCTCACAGGTCCTGCGTATGCCAATCAAAACATCTCAAAATACTATTTTATTCCACGTCCTACATTCACATATTTTTTTTGTGTTCAGTATATTATACACGTCCTACAAATATTGAACATTATAAAAAATTTAAAATAAAAGTTTAAAATAAAAAATTGTTTAGTGTATCAGGTGGAATAAAGTGAAATATTGCGATATTTTGATATCTCATTAACGGTAGAGTGTACAGACAATTGGCTCAAAAATTTAGAAAGTACGTGTTTCAAAACCTTTGATACCATACTTAGTAAAAAAACCCCTAAAATGGCATATGCCCTAATAGAATTCTCGGCGTACCTACGTTTCAAATAATTATGAAAATAGGTATAATTAACTGGTATTATGTCTATCTATCTATCTATCAATAATATACCCATTTTACACATTCAATGCATTTTTCCTCCTTTTTTAACTAATACCGAAAAACAACCTATTCCATCTCATTTTAATTCACATAAAAAAATAACTTATGGATTTTTTTATGGGCTTTTTGACATATTTGACATTATAAAACTACGTATTTTTTTTTTTTTGGGTTTTTGTTCAAAAAAGAATGAGTAAAAAGGGGGTTGGGGTCTAAATCCCGAAAGCCAAAATCCCGAGTACAAAAGCCCGAAAAAAAATCCTGGAAGACAAAATCCCGGAAGCAAAAATCCCGGAAACACAAATTCCCGGAAACCAGAATCCCGGAAAGACAAATTCCCGGAAACCAGAATCCCGGAGGGACAAATTCCCGGAAACCAGAAAACCGCAGGTACAAAATCCCGGAAAATTTAATTTGGAAGAAAAAATTAACTGCGGGGATTCAGGGATTTAAATCTCCTTTTTCGCAATCTAACCGAGGGCTACGCGGGCCAAAGTCTTGTCGCGTGTCCCTGCGGGGCTTCAGGGATTAAAACGTCCTGTTTCGCAACCTATCCCATGGCTACGCGGGCCAAAGTCTTCGCGTGTCCCTGCGGGGCTTCAGGGATTAAAACCTCCTTTTTCGCAACCTAACCCATGGCTACGCGAGCCAAAGTCTTTTCGCGTGTCCCTGCGGGGCTTCAGGGATTTAAACCTCCTTTTTCGCAACCTAACCCATGGCTACGCGAGCCAAAGTCTATTCGTGTATCCCTGCGGGGCTTCAGGGACTAAAACCTCCTTTTTCGCAACGTAACCCATGGCTACGCGGGCCAAAGTCTTTTGGCGTGTCCCTGCGGGGCTTCAGGGATTAAAACATCCTTTTTCTAAACTTAACACACGGCTACGCGAGCCAAAGTCTTTTCGTGTGTCTTCAGGAATTAAAACCCTATTTTTATCGCAACATAGTCCATTGCTACGAGAGCTGAAGTGTTCCTGCGAGGCGTTAGAGATTAAAACCTTAGGGATTACGTCTTTTCGGGATTTCAAGTTCCGGGATTTAGTGTTTTCGGGATTTTGACTTCCGGGATTTCGTCTTTCCGGGATTCTGACTTCCGGGATTTCGTCTTTCCGGGATTCTGACTTCCGGGATTTCAGAATCCGGGATTATGATTTCCGGGATTTTGTGAACGGGAAAAAAAAAATTTGCGGGATTTCGTACTTCCGGGATTTTCGACTCCGGGCATTAGACCGGCTCCCGTAAAAAGGATATATCAAATAAGGGCGGTGTACCTAGTACCTACTTGTTGCAACTGAGTGTCTAACAACCAAGAAACGGGGCCACATATTTGTTCCTCTTAGAGAACCGGTTGTTAAAATTTTCGCAGCTCATCATTTCTTGCACCTACAGTCAACGTTCCCTCTAATTTATAAAATCCATGTGCGGTACAAAATGCAATGTGGGCAAATCTTTTAAATTAAAAAAAAATTGGACAAATTAAAACCAAAAAATTTTAGTGCCTCCAATGGCGAAAAAAGGTACACATGGATAGAAAAAATGTAAATAAATGGGTTGTCAAAACAGTCAATAGACATGACTTCAGTGTGCAAAGCTACACGAATTTATTTCTAAACTGGGTGCATTTTCGAAATGAAAATGATGACAAATTTATATGCGCTGATAAAAAAAAAAAATAGTTTGCATTATATTTCTAATAAATAGTTTCCATTATTTCTCTTTAAAAAAATATTTCTAATGGGCAAATCAAATTGATGAGTGGGCAAATCAAATTGATGAGTGGGAAAATGGCCTTTTTTATCTGGGCGGCCGCCCGCACGCCCACCTTAGAGGGAACGTTGCCTACAGTCCAACATAAAAAAAATTTCAGTAAAGACAGGCACAATCATTGAATTTTTTTTTTTTTTTCGAATCTCTACCCTGGCTCTGATCTTTCAAAACCAAACCACATAAATTTTTACATTGACATTGAAAGGAAGAGAAACTTAAAAAAAAAGTGATTCCCAAATAAATAAAAAATAATAAAAAGAAAAAAATAATTAACTCATGATGTTGATTGTCGGAATCAGAAGTCAATTTATTTTTAGATTATTCGATAAAAAAAAAAAACAAACCTTTTTTGGCGAAGTTATTCAGGAATTGATTGAAACTGTGAGCCATATTGTTGGAATTTGACATTTGTGTGTATTGGTGATATTCTAAACAATGAAAATAATTTTCTTAATTTCTGATCTGGTTGTTGTTCTGTTCTGCTGGATTGCTGGTGAATGAAATTTCTGTACAATTAATTAATAATGGAGAAGCAACAAACAATAAAATAAAGATGCAATATTTTTAAGGTTAGCTTAGCTTGAACATTTAACTTTTTTAGCTTGTGTAAATTGATTGTTTTTTTTTGTGTTTTTGTTATTGTTATCAGTAGTGTCTGTTAAGAATTGAAGTGTTAGATTGCGCCTCTCTTGGATTAATTTTTAAGCTGATAATAAATTTTTTTTTATGCTGGTTACGTGCGGGTTATACTTGCTGAAAAAAAAATCATGAAAAAAAAATCATGATTATGATTTTTTTTTAATGTATGTGTGCAATTTTTATGAGTCAAAAATCATACTGGCTTTGATTTTAATCTTGATTTTTTTCTGTCACTGTACCAATAAAATACAATTGTTTAGGGCCAATCGGAAAAAAAAAAAATTTTCCCACACAAAATGTATGAAAACTTTGGGGGGCCGTATCTCCGAAACGGGGCCTTTGCCCCAAGAACAGATTTCAGTTTTGGAAGTTTGGGCACTGCCTCTACCCCCTCCTCCAAGTTTCAGCCGATTCTGAGTGGGTCACGTAAACTGCAGTTACGCCAAAAAAATATTAAAATCAAATTCATAAAAGCGGTTTGTAGGTACACAAAGGTTTTTGTATGGAAAAAAGTTAGCTAGGTAGCTACATGTTTGATATTTTTTTTAAACTTATAGTACGTTCAGTAAGTACCGATTGTCCGTAGCTAAGGAATTCCCGTTTCTGCAAAATCCTGCAAATAACTTCTGCAAACCCCTACGATAAGGACAGCTGTGACATTTCATTTTAAAATCATATACATTAAAAAAATTTATATGGGCATATTAAAATGTGTCATTTGTTGTTTTTCAGATTTTAAAGAATAATTTGTAACATTTATTAATAATATGCTTATATTTTGTTTAAGCAAATACAAATTTAATGAAATTTCAAAAATTCTGCATTTTCTTAAATGTTTTTAAGCTAACACATAAAATTTATGAAAAATAAAAATTAATACAAATTGTTTAGTGAAATGCATGAACAAAAATTGAGTGAATGTGTTTTTTATTTTTACATATATTTCTGTTTCCTACTCTGTATTGAATCATGCTGAATATCGCTTGCAAGTTCAAAAAAGTACGAACAATTTACTTTTTAAATAAGATCTTGTCTCACTTCAACATGAATTATTACTTCCAATTCACTAGTGATTCACCGATGAAAAAGTATTTCTATTTCTGAAACTAGTGTCATGACAATTGAAACAAATATTAAAAGTACAAAGCACCTGCAGTTTTCTACATTTTTGTTGAAATTTTTCGGGAATGAAAAATATTAATTTTTGGCAGTCTGTTAAGAGCGTTGGTGCCAAAATAAGCTCATAGAATCAATTTTTCGATTTTTAAACGATTAGAATAGAATTCATCTATCTGAATTAATATAAAAGCCACGAATTACTTGAAATCAAACGTAGAGGGATCCCGATTTTTCAACAAAATTTCAATATTATTTTTGCTCTCTCTGCCGTCAATTTGAGTTTTCGTTAAGTTTCAAACCAACGAAAACTAAATGTTTCAACGCGATTATTGAAAAGTAGTAGATACTGTGAATCCGGTTTGTCTCAATTTCTATTTGCTTGTTGAAAAATTATGAAATATCTTACAATTAAAATTAGTTTCATTGATACAATCATTCAATGTCGCTTCACGGATAAAGTAAAATTTTATGATCAAAATTTGGATAGCTTGCTAAACATTGCGGCCGATGGTTTGTTGTTTGAATTATTACTATTACCTAGTTTACATGATAGGGTTGAAACAGAGTTGAGTTTTCGTCGAGTTGAAAAATTTCATATTAAAAATCAACTTAACGAAAAGTCAACTCTGTTTCAACTCGATCATGTAAACTAGATACAACATAATAAAAAACCAAAACCAAAAAAACTAAGTTTTACATTTATATCTTTTTCATATTCAATTTTATAATATTTTTGTTGCCATACAATTCAATAATTGATACAATATTTAATAGTTTAGAAAAAAATTATTTTACAAAATTGTATTTCTTGTATATCTTTATTATATATTAGGTTCATATTTAAAAAAAAGATTCAAAATAAAAAAAATTTCTGAAGGATAAATTCAGAATATATAGATATCTAAAAAATAAACCAAAAAATTCGATAAACAATTCCGAATAAAATAACACATGTCTGAGATGAAACATAAATTAATTATGAATAAAAGACAAAGAATGGGTCTTAAATTGTTTTCGTCAATTATTCAGGTTTTACTCATAACCAAGTCAAGTACAATGTAATATAAATTATATTTTTATGGAGGATATTTCGATGCTCATATTCATTAATAAGTTTTCTTAAGAGCCCTCACTGCGGAAAATGGGTATTGGTTTTGCTTTGATTCTAGAGTTAATACAATATGGACTGAAGTGATTTTTTGATATGTTAGAGAATATATAACTGGCTCCAGGGTAGGTGAGGCGGATTTTTTAAATTTTGAGTTTTTGGGCCCAAATGAGCCTTACAAAAACTTCAACATATTTGCTTAGATTCTGAAGTAAAGGAAAAAGATAATAAAAAATCTCAAACGCAGAAATAAAGCTAAAATACTACTCTCCAGGGCTGGTGACTTGGAATTTTGAATTTCTTTAATTTCATTTATTTCTAAGAATTTTTTAATTTTTTTGATAAATTGCAGTTTCTGCACAGAAATAAAATTCAAATATAGTTTTGTGATTTTCTGGTAGAGGTGTTTTTCGTACAATTTTTGTCGCATTTTTCATGGCCGTTTATTTTCTGTAAAATAAAACAAAAAAACTGCAAAAATAGAAAACAGAATTTCTTAATGATTTAAATAATTGAAAGAAATTAAATTTTTTCACTTGAAGAAAAGTAGATAATTTTTGTTTCCATGTGTTTAATCACAATTGAATAATTATTAAATAATTATTATAATCAAGTGTACCTAGTTGCTCTAAAATATTTATTTAGTTTTTAATATTATAATAATAATAAAAGAACCAAATATATTTGAGGAAATTCAAATAAAGGTAAGGTAGTAAGGAAGTTGAATTCATCAATAAATTTAATTTAATTACTTCTCATTTTATCGGTCACATATGGTAACTTTATAGAATAAGAGCTATCATCCATCTTGGAAATTTCGACTGGAGTTATTATTTCGTGCAACTTTATCAATTCTTTCAAAAGATTAACTACTGATTCTCGTTTTTTTGAATCGGTAATGCTATTTACCATGTTTTTCACTTCTAAAAATATAGGAAAAAATTTAAATTAGTTATACTTTCTATACATTAGGTTAATTATTTTCTTGTTTTCACGTTTAAGATAAAAAAGCACCATTCATATTCTTCCTTTTCAACTATAGACATTTTTTACAGAACAAACCTATTATTTCAATAAATTCGAAACTTTTTTTTAGTTGATTAAAATTTCTATTTCAGACAATTTTCAAAATAAATACGTTGACATTTTTAATCCTATAGAATAGAAATAGATTATCCACAACACTCATCAAATTTGATAACAACACTAAAATCGTTAAGTAGGTTTATTGTATGTGAGAAAAAACTTAGCTGGAATAAAAAATTTAATCAATGAAGTAAAATGAGTTTCGAATTTATTTAACTTAGGTATACTTTTCTGCAATTTTTTTTAATTTCGTAAGTCTTTTTAATTATCCATGAGTAATCAGTTACAATATAAATACATTAATAAATTCAGAATAAAAGAAAGAATTTGCCATAAATTTTTTTGTATTTTGAAAATTGAAAAGCCTCAACATTTGATTTCGGTTCACTGGATCAAGGTTAAAATAATTAAAATTTAAAAAATTTAAAGCTAACCTGTAATTGTATAGATATGAGTCCAACATGGAAAAGTTGAGTTCTTAGGATATTTTCTAATTTTTTTTATGTTTATTGGACAAATGTCACCATAATCAATAAATTCTAACGTTGGATTACCGTCTCCTACAACTTCATAACATACAGCCCGTCTCCATACCCCTTTATATTCAGCAACACACATTTCGTTGGGCCTGAAAAAATAAGACATCAAACTCTATGAAATCAGTGCTAAAAGTTAGGATAAAAAAATGTACGGCGGTATTAAAATTGCAGGATATTTTTTAACTAATTTTAGTTTTTCTGTGGATAATTAAAAATGTAAGTTTAATTAGATTTATAAATATTGTTTTTATAAAATTTGATAAATTTTCTACCTTGGACATATTGCTTTAGTACAACTTGTTGCATATTTTTTCAATTGATCTTCAAATAGTTTTAAATGTGGGTATAAATCTTCAGGAATACAAACCAAAGTTCCGTCTTCTATGAATTCAACATCAAAAACAATTAATTTCATATTTGAGTATATCTCAATTTCTTTATAGATAACTTCAGTTTTCATAATCGGTTCATAATCATTTGGAATACCGAAACTCAAAATGTTTAGCATCATATTGTTTATAGATTCATTAGTTTGTATTTTTATTAATACAGCATTACTAATAACGTATCCATTTTTATTGTTATCATCATAAATAAGCTTCATTTGAACACTATTATCAATCAGTTCAGTGGTTAACATTTTGAATTGCTCATTTCCAATAGTCGTTAGATTCTCCAAACTTCTTAATCTCACTTCAAATGGATACCGTGTTAGCTCGTGAAGCTCCGGAAGCAATTCTTTAAGTTCACTTAATTTTTTAACTTCAGCATTACCAAAATCCACATATATAACGTGAATTTCACTTTTAGAAATCACTTTATCCACTATTGCACGACAATAAATCCCATCATATTCTGTTATGCAATAACTATAGAGCTTTGGTAATGATGATAATTCTTTTGCCATTTCAAAGCTTCCAGCAATTTCATTCAAAATATTTAAATATTCTTCCGAATGATTTGAGTCAGCGGATCTTACAACGAATCTATTGGAGCAATAAGCAAATAACATGATCACCTTTGATGAAGATGGTGATGGATCAATTCTTGGAGTAGATTTAAGAAAATTTACATTGTTATTCTCTTTTCCATTATTAATATTTGACATTACAGAATTAAGTTTTTTATTTTGATGTTTGTCATTATGATTCAGTTGAAGTGACAATTTATTATCTGATTTGCAGTTCTCCTTTTGTGGTTCATCAATAGATCTAAAAGGAAACCAAATCCAAATGACATAAAACTTGCTTGAGCAACCTTAAGTATATAAATATGTCTCCCAAAAAAATGTTTTTCAAAAAACTTTTTTAAGAGATATACGATATTATGTCTTAAAAAATTTTTTCTATAGACATTATTTTGAAAGACAGTTATAGAATTTGCCCCCTGATAACACTAATAAATAAGAACAAAAAAAGTAAGGTTAATCTATTTTTTTGGTCAGGAACATACTATACAATACATACTCCAAATCGATGCGATGTTTTATATTTCATATTATTTCATTTTATTACACACTAGAAGTACCCGGCCTCCCATTTGTGTGATTTGAAAATGCTCATAAAAGTAGGTTTATACCTGCCATAAGTGCTACGTCCGTATAATAGGTAGGTATATAAATAAAAACACGCAAATATTCAAATGGAACATTGTATCAACATTTCAAAGAAATCGGTGAAGAACTTGCGAAAATTTAAGATTTTGAACAAATGAACGTTTACAATTTTATTTATATAGAATAGATTGGTATATAGATAGAAAGATTATTTAAATAAGTTTTAGTTTTCCGACAAATACTAAATAAATAGTGTAATCTTTAAAAACTTATAACATAAATAACTTACGGGGTTTTAAGACTATCAAATTGTTTCCAATGCTTAGTTTGGCATTTAACGGAGCAATAATGTACATTACATCTTTCGTCGCAGAATTTTGAACAAACAATTCCGCAAACCATACAGGTTCCTACTGACATTGAATTAAATTCTATCGACAATTTTTCATAAACGTCCTGTAATTCAAAAATTAAAATTCTTTTATTTTTTTTTATTCAAATAAGATACTATATACCATAAATTAATTTGCGGAAAAGGGGTTGTAATCCCTGAAATCCAACGACGTGATGCGAAAAGTATTTTATCGCATAGTTGTAGATTACGTTATGAAAAAGATGAAAAAGGAGATTGTAGTGCCTGAAACGCGCAGGGGCACATAAGACAGTTTTACGAGGCATTTTAAAAAAATTATATTAATATTATTTTCTTTTGAAAACGCTTCTTTACCTTTTTTGAATCATGAACTCTTACTGAATCATTAGCTTCTTTTGTGAATCTTTTCAACATAAGATCACTGTGTGTGTTAAAAAAAAATATTATAAAAAAAATTTTAAAATGCAGAAAAATAATATTTTTACCGAGTTTTTGCAGTTGAATCCGTTCTTCCAATTGCAGCTGAACTATTGAGACTTCCTCCTAAATTTTCAAATGAATATTTTATGTTGGGAACAGGATTTTCAACAAAAAATTTCAATTTTCTAAAAAAAAAATTATGTTGGCAAATTATACAATTTTATTTAATTTTTAAGCAAGCTACACCAATATATTTGATCTGTTCTATTCCATTTCGTTTAAAGTATTTTTTTACTAAAAAATTTGCTTTATTTTTGTATTAATGGAACAAAAAAGATTTTCACAATTAATAATAAGTGCTCAAGTGCAGTGTATGTGTATGTTCAGCTTTCTTTAAAATTTTAGACCCATAAATGTAAAACCGAAAAAATAAGATAATTTTTAGCATAACGACGCTTCACTTCAAAAATTCATTCAGGAAATTGTTCCGTCGTATTCTCACCTATTTGTTAAATCAACTCCTCTATTATTATCGTTATCGTTTAAATTATGAATAGGAAAGCGTACCGAATCATATGAAATATGATTTATCTCTTTTTTTTTTTCTTTTTTAATTTCCACTTTCATACCAAACCGATTACGCTCCATGCCTTTCAATATTGATTCCATATCACTGTAAAAATTACAAAAAATTGAGAATCAATAGAACGAAATAAAGTTTAAATAATGTAGGCACCTATTTTACCTTTGACTTTTACAATTAATAAACCAATATGGACCATTATTTCCCTTATGAAGATTATTTATTTTCCCATGTTCCAATATTAAATGTTGTAATTCCCTTTCTTCCATTTTTTTTGGTACATTTTTTATGCAAAGACAATAATTTTCCATTTGAAAAGAATCAACAGTTTCAAGAGTAACGGGTTGACATTCATCATCTAAAAAATATTATTGCAATCAAATTTTTTTTTACAGAAATAGGAAACAAAGTGATAACAGAAATAACAAATTAGTTTATTAATAATCAAAGAAACAAGGTACCTAGGTATGTGGTCAGGTCAAGTTGGGTCAAGTGTTTTCGAAATTAATATTTAAGTCTGTCAGTTATCGGAATTTTAATACATGTATCAAAATTTTGATGTGTTTGGTACCTATCTACTGGTAGGTACCTATTTGATTTAATTAAACTTTCATCCACAGAGCTGCCGGAATTAATTCAATATGTTTCATTTCATATTCATATTTGAGTCGCAAAGGCAGAAAAAACAGGATTAACTATTAATTTATCAATATTAATAAATAATTTATCAATATTAAAAATTTATCAATATTAATAATTAATCCTGTTCATTAAAACCTGAAAGCAACACGGTTATAAGATCTATAATTCTATAAAGATCTACAAAATGAAATCAAATAATTTTTGGAACTCATCATTCATCATTGAGCTATTAAAAAAAAAAAAAAAAACAAACCCTCTTCTCCTTCTCCATCGCTGTAGCTGTCCAGATTTTGGTTATCATAAAGATTTATTTTATCCATGTTGAGGCCACACACAAATTCGTTAAAATAAATTATCAATGAAACTTGATTTTAAGATTTTTCTTCTTTTATTTTTTTGCTAAATCGGCTTGCTTATCAACAGAAAACAAATGCAGTCTCTTGTTTATTGTTTTGTTTGTATAGCAGAGGCCGACGCGATCATATTTTTAGTCGCGGCGGCTAAGCAGAGAAATTTTAAATTTTTGGGGGCTGCGGCTAAAAAAAAAATTCTTAATCGCGCTGCTGCGCCGCTGATAATCGCTAACAAAAAAAAACGTTAAAAAAAAAAAAAACAAAAAAAAACAAAAATTTTCGTTGCTGCTTGGTTTTGTTTTTTTTTAACTTATATGGCTGCTAGCGATCGCTTTCACCTAAAAATTTGTCGCTGCTGCTAGTCCAAAAAACGTCGCTGCGTCGCTCGCGCTAGCTCGAAATCGATGATCGCGTCGTCTGTTGTATAGTATACTTCTCTATGGATTCAAAAAGTCAGAAAGCGTATACAATTTATGTACCAAATTTTATAGGTACCTATACTGTTAGCATAAATTGTCAAAGTAATTGATGCCACGCAAACACTAAAAATGATAAAAAAAATTTGCAGAAAGTCATAAAGTGTTATATTTTTGTATTTAATAAATAATTTATGTTTTCTTTTGGTAATCGTAATCCTATTTTATAGACCAATCTTTAATTTCCATTAGTAATTTTGATATAGTTTCAAACATAAAAATTTTTTATGATTTTTATGCATATACCTTCAGCCTACGTTATGCTTTGAATGGATTTGTTTTTATACTTTGCAAAGTGCTTCCAATTTATATCGTCGGTGCTGACTGAAATGATTTTTTGATAAGTGATCTGTTAGAAAATAAAAACCTGGCTCCAAAGTGAATGAGATGGGCTTTAGTTTAGTTTATACGTCTGTAGCGAACTTTCAATTTCAACAATTTGAATAAATATTTAACCCGTCTATAACGCAGAGATTAGACTGGATAGTAAACTGGATAGTAAACTGATCATTGTATGTGTTTTTTATCTGTGTTTGTAAGAAGATAGTTGATTGAGTGTCTTTTTTTTTTTTTTTTTTTTTTTTTTTTTTTTAAATTTTTTTTTTTTTTTTTTTTTTTTTACATGAGTTCTTATCAAATAAATTATTTGGATACAATAAAATTTACAATAACTCTGTAGTATATAAAAAAATACTAGTGGCGAGTATCGACAAAAAATAATCTTACATTAATGATGAGATGAGGAGTTCTTGAAAAATATTCTTAAAAAATATTCTTATATCAATATAATATAAATTACATAAAAATGTTTGATTAGTAAAATTACTGAAAATTTTCTCAACTCTAAAATTAAATATAAAATACAGTTTGAATTAATTTAATTACATTTGTGAGAAAATAAAAAAAAAGAAAAAGAAAAATCAAGCAATTAGATGAAAAACTAAAATATGAAACATGACAATGTTAGGGAAATAATGAAGGCGATTTTACAAAGAAGTTCGCAATACAATTTGTGTACTAGTGTATAAGAATCAGATAATCAGATAAGAGACAAGAGCTGAGCTAGGAAACAACTCCAAACAAAGCTTCAATATCACTATTGATCTGTTCAAAAAGCCATTTCTTTATCTCTACCAAAAATCTCATTAACTTGTCTATTATCCGTAGAGTAGGCGGCAACTTATTGAATATCCGTGGTGCTGTAATTGTGAAAAATCTAGAATAAAGAGTGCAGTTAAATAAGGGTATTAATTTAAGATTCAAATTGTTTGATCGGAGATTATGATTAGCCACAACATTAAAGCCCAAATTTCCACTTCTAATGTAGAACATTTTTAAAACTTTGTATACATAAAGGTGTCTCAGTGGAAGTATTTTGAGTTCACTGTTCTTTTTACTATCCTGATTTCTATCAAGATTTTTATCATGTTTTCATTTTTTTGTATTAAATTTTTTTGTTTTTTTTTTTAGTACAGTGATAAAAAAAAAAACAAGGCATACAATTTTTAATTTTGTATTGTTAAAGTAAAAAAAAAATATTTGTTCTTTTTTTCTGACTGTGACTATCCAGTCAACTATCTTCTCAACTGTCTTCTCAACTGTCTTGATTTAAATCCTGCTAGTAGAGAAGATAGTAAATTGACAATAAAGTAATAAAATTTCACCAATACATTCAACTACTATCTTCGTCAAGATAGTAAAAAAATCCAGTCTAACCTGGGGGTAAGCACCTTAACTTTAAAGAAAAAACAGTATGCTCTAATTTTAATCTGTAGGTGCTTCTTGTATAAATTAAGAAAATAATAGTTAATAAAATATAAAAATCTACAAATTTTTGTTATTGTTGTAAAAAATCATCATCCAAGTAGTCTTGTTATCTTTGCTTTAATTTGCTTAACCGCTTTAACCTTTTAACTTTTATAGCTCTGTTTAACTGGACGCGACGGACGCGACGGACGTGACGTTAAAGACGTAAGAAATATTAAATGTATGGAAGTGTATGGAGACGGTTTAACTGGACGTTGACGTTAACGACGCGACGTTGACGACGTAAAAAATTAAATCTATTTTAACTTTTTACGTTAACGGGCTGTCTACATTAGCGATTTGGAATCGCGCGTATTTATGAATGTATTGTATTTTTTCTGTTTCATTTATTAGTATTTGTGTTTGCTCAATATGCCACTGGGTTAGATTTGCAGCATGCGATTTTTATACATTTTTCCAAATTGTACCATTTTACTTGATTTAAATGTCAAATTAATAAAAAAAAAGCAAATTTTGTGAGAAAATTTCAAAAAATACGCATGCTGAATAATTATTCAAAATCAGCATGCGTATTTTGCTGCGATTTTGGATTTTGTATAAAGATACACGAATACATTTAAAGAACAAAATCGCATGCAGGAAAAATACGCTAATGTAGACACCTAGTAAGGACGTTGATAATCAAAGCATTCTGTTTTAATGCCCGAATAAATAATAAATTTATTTGAAAAAAGTAGTGAAAGTTGTTTTGTTTACCAAAGCTTACTTTTTAGTTTTACAACGTTGAAGACGTCCAGTATAACTGCAAAAAATTTAATCACAACGTCTCTCACGTTTGTAACGTCACCGTCGCGTCCGTCACGTCCAGTTAAACACAGCGGTAATAGCTCTGTTTAACTGGACGCGACGCTAAAGAGGTAAGAAATATTAAATGTATGGAAGTGTATGGAGACGGTTTAACTGGACGTTGACGTTGACGACGCGACGTTGACGACGTAAAAAGTTAAATGTATTTTAACTTTTTTCGTTAAGGACGTTGATAATCAAAGCATTCTGTTTTAATGCCCGAATAAATAAAAAAAAAGTTTGAACAGAAAACTTAGTACCAACCGTTTTAGACAAAAAAACATCCAAAAATTTTATTTTCTGTAAATAATTTCAACATGAGTTTCGAAGAGAAATTAATTAAATATTTTTTCGTTTTTATTTTTTTTAATTTATTTGAAAATAGTAGTGAAAGTTTTGTTTACCATAGCTTACTTTTTAGTTTTACAACGTTGACGACGTCCAGTATAACTGCAAAAAAATTAATCACAACGTCTCTCATGTTTGTAACGTCACCGTCGCGTCCAGTTAAACACAGCGGTAAAACTCAATTCAATAAATTATTGTGAGCCGTTGTAAAGATGGCTTTGTGTAAATTGCAGTACAAAAATTGAAGAAAAAAAAGCGCTTACTAAACATTTTAAATAGAATAATAGAAGAAAAGAGAAATATAACAGTGCAAATTTTGCAATTTTACGTTTTTTTTTTTTTTTAAAAAGCAAACCAAAAGTAATCTTGTTCTTGTATCTTTTTCTTGTGAGCTTGAGTTGAAAAACAAATTTTGTTCTTGTCGTAAATAATTTTGTTTAATTAAGAACATTATTAATTCTGCAGAGATAATGTTTTCCTTAAATTCAAGTAGTTGTTCTGTTTGTGAAAAATCTTCAAAAATGTATTGCCAAAGGTAAGTTGATTAATTTTATTTTATTTAATTTTTTTTTCTTTTTTAGCAAGACTTCCATTTTCACTTTTTTCTTTTTTTTAGATGCATTGAGACCTATTGCTCAATCGAATGTCAAATAATTGATTGGCCAAAGCATAAATATATATGTGCTCCAATGCCGTAAGTAAAATTTTTTTCTGCTACACATATTATGTACGATATACCTATCTACTTAACATAAATTTTCATAAATTATATGCAATTTAAAAAGAGGACCACACAATTTAAAGCTTTGTCTAGTAATTGCGCCGGATACGAGATGAATAACTTTTTTTCAGTTTTGCCGGCTTATTTCTTCGTACCTAACCTACCTAATTAATAAAAAGGTACTTTTCCGTTAGCCGGGCGCAATAAATTGTGAATCAAGACGCAAAACGAAGCAAAAGTGTTACCGAAAACTTATGGTCATTTAAAATAAGTTTTTTTTCGTGTATCGTGGGACGGCTACCCCCTAGGGCACTTTTTTTTTTTTTTTTTTTTTTCCCTTGGCGCGGTTCGTGCGATGCGAATGGGACGGAGACTGTAATTTTCTCCGCAACTGGTTCGTGCATGTTCTTTTTTAAATTACACCAGTTGTGCAGAAATTTACAGAGTCCCCGTCCCATTCGCATCGCGCGAAGCGCGCCAAGAAAAAAAAAAAAAAAAAAAAAAGGTTTCCTAGGGGGTTCGGGGAGGCGGCAGCCGTCCCCCGATACACGAAAAAACTATTCATTTTAAATGACTATAAGTTTTCGGTAACATTTCTGCTTCGCTTTGTATTTTAATTTTTTGCGCCGTACATTTGCGCTCGGCTAACGGAAAAGTCCCAAAAAAAACTAATTAACTTATAGTACGTTCAGTAAGTACAGATTGTCCTTAGCTAGTGACAAAATCCTACGTTGCAGACAATCTGAAGTTTGTGAAAGACAAAATCTGACAGCTAAAGTCTTAAATACAGACAATTTCTACAAAAAATCGTTCAGTAATGCAATCCTACCTCAAAACTTCTGCAAAGGGAAATTTTATAATTTCCCATAGTCCGAATTCTGGGAGTACTTTTTAGTTGGCCTTAGCTAAGGACATTGATAATTTTGATTAAAAACAAACAAAAAAAGTTAATTTTAACAAAATTTTTTGTTTTCCTAAATAAAATTTGAAATTTTATATTTTTATTTTAATAAAATACAAAATTTTAAATAAAAATATAAAATGTTTAATAAAAATATAAAATTTTTAATTTTATTTACATATTTTATCAAATTTAGTTCAACCCATATACTTTAAAAAGGTTTGTACCGAGTTCTTGTTTACATTTCACTACAAGCTATCCTTCCTTTATGATGATTTTTTTTCAATCAATTATGCAAATTAAATAAAAATTTTAGATATCTTCCTTAGTTTTCGAGATATCAAACATTTTATCTTTTAAATAAAAATTCGCTACAACAAGAAAATATTAAAAAAATTCGTAAAGAAGGGAGAACGGCAACATACATTATCATAATGTTAATAAGGCATCAGGTCAGGTGCTTTGTATTTTTAATATTTGTTCAACAATAGCATGACACTAGTTTTAGAAATAGAAATACTTTTTCATCGGTGAACCACTAGTGAATAGGAAGTAATAATTCATGTTGAAGTGAGGCAAGATCCTATTTAAAAAGTAAATTGTTCGTACTTTTTTGCTCTATTAAAGAACTTGCAAGCCATATTCAGCTTGATTCAATACAGAGTAGGAAACATAAATATATGTAAAAAAACACATTCACTCAATTTTTGTTCATGCATTTTACTAGACAATTTGTATTAAGTAAGTTTTATTAGGTATGTGTTAGCTTAAAAACATTTAAAAAAAGGCAGAATTTTTGAAATTTCATTAAATTTGTATTCCCTTAAACAATATACATGCATATTATTAATAAATGTTACAAATGATTCTTTAAAATCTGAAATACAACAAATGACACATTTCATATGCGCATATAAAATTTTTTAATGTATATGATTTTAAAATGAAATGTCACAGCTTTCCTTATCGTAGGGGTTTGCAGAAGTTATTTGCAGGATTTTGCAGAAAAGGGAATTCCTTAGCTACGGACAATCGGTACTTACTGAACGCACTATAAGTAGGAAGTACCTATCAGTTTAAGTTTTAGTGGTTCTGAAAAGTTTAATTATTTTTAAATTAGTAAAACAAAACTTACTTTGTAATGGGTATAGGTACATTAAACTGACCATATTTGTCATATTTGTTTTTTTCTAATTAAAAGTTGGATTGATGGTCACCGAAGGTTGGACAACCTCAAAAATGATGTAAAACGCACCGTTTTCGAGATATTTGCGAATAACTGAAAATGTCCCGATTTTGTCCCGCATTAAGCGGGACAAATTTATGGTCAGTTTAGTACCTATACATAATTTTAAAGAAATTTTGAAATGATTATTATTAATTAATTATTCATCACAAAACGAAGGAATTTTATTGTTGTTTTTTATGAAGTCCTGTACTGTACATTCAAAATTTAACAACCGATACGCTAGAAAAAAATATAAAAATAGTTTTACATAATACCTTTATAATTTACGTAACTTCTGTATCTCTGTCATCAACAAAGTATCCAAAGTCCTTTACCATAACTGTATTAAATTGTATTAAAACTTTGAAAATTTTAACAAGATTACATTTGTAACGCACTGTACCTACCCCACCTGAATAGATCCGCTGGGCATAATTATATTTTCACTTTTTTATTTTTGAAACAGAAAATTTCAGTTATTCTGTTTTGTTCAAAAACTTCTAGTGAATAGGTAGGTAAGATATTTAGGTATTAACATGGAATCAATATCGTACTTAATTTATATTGTTTCATATTGCATCTTTGTTTTAAGTAAAATTATATTCTAATTAATGAATTGAATTAATTTTTTTTTCTTTCCTTACAGAAAATTAGTTCCAATGCAAGATCTTAATAATTCACAAATTACTTCAATATCGAATGTATCTGAGTTGGTAAGTAAACATTAGTAAAAGTAAAATTTATAATTAGATATTTAACATTTGAATTTTATATTAATATAAGTAAGTACATTGTATATATTTTTATTTTTTATTCCAATACAGTTGAATAATTCAACAAACAAATTTCGTGACAGATCTGTTGCTAAAAACATAACACCATTACGTCTACCAAATTTAGATTCGTCAAGAAATAAAAATTTTAATAATGCAGATAAATATTTGAATACATCTTCTACTCTTAAATCAGACAAAACAATAGAGAAAAAAGAAAGCAATCAAATTGTTATTGGAAAAAAGGAAATTTATTCTTCGGAACCAGTTAAGAAAAAAGATCCAAATGAAATAAATCTTTACAATGAAAAAAATTTATTTGTAAATTCATCATCAAGAATTTCTCACGCATCAACATTTTCAAATTATAGATCAGGTATTTAACTCATTAAATTTCTAACGATTCTTGTTAACAATTAATATTTATTTTTAAGAATCAAATAAAAAAAATAAATTTGACAAAGAGCGCCCGAAGCTAATGGATAATCCAGCGTTGGAAAAAAATTATGGTAAAATAGAACCGAATTTTGAACCAGAAACAATATTTGAATTAAAACCGTTAAGTGCTTGTAAAAACATTGAATTAAACAGAGAAAAAAACAGCCTTTTAAGGGATAATGATTCAAGTGTTATTAAAAAAACTCTTTGGAAATATGTATTTCCGATGCCGGAAAAAGATTCTTTCGATGTTATTGTACAACATTATGATAATAATTTTAAATTGGCTTGGGTTACTGACATTGAATTATTACCACAACAAACAAAATTATTGCAAACAATTAATTCGCAATTAAGCTCAATGAAAAGTATTTTAAAAACTGACGATATTCATTTGGGAAATTTATATGGAGTGAAATATTCTGATGGAATATTTTATCGTGTTTTATGTATGGAAGAAATAAATTCACTGAATCAAGTTAAAGTAAGATTACTTGATTATGGCAATATTTTTTTTCTTAATTATCAGGAATTGAAATTTCCAACTCCAATAATGGAAAATATAAATGCATTTGCATTTTGTATCCGTTACCCAAATGAAGTTGAAATAGGAAAAATTTTAAACATTTCTATAAATACAAAAGAATTAGATCCAATGTTTGGTGAGTTCTTAAAAACAATAAAGAAATCATTTATTTATTTCAATAAAAACAAAATAAATATTAATAAAATAATAATTTAATTTTTTAAGCAATTTAATTTTAGAAATTTTTTATTATTTTTCTTATATATACGTATACCTATGCACCTTTTTAGGACTTGTTTATTTAATTGATGGTGTTGAAGTAAACCCGAGCAATGTTGCATTACCTAATCTTAGTATTTTGAAAACATTGCCATCTAAATTTAAAATAAGAGTATCGAATTGTATTGAGGAAAATGATAGGAAGAATGTATTCATTGAAATTCAAGATGGAACAGAATTTGAAAAAATGAGTAAAATTTTGAACAGCGAACAATCACTTCAATTCGATTTTAGTGATGAACCAAAAAAAGGAAATTTTGTGGCTGCACGGATTGGTGAAACATGGTCTCGTGCAATAATTTTGGATAAATTTGCTGATAAGTATTTAGTGTTTTTAGCCGATACTCCGCAAATTAATTTTGTAGGACAAGTTAAAAGATTACCCAAGGAATATCAAGAATTACCATTACAGACTGCATTAATTCAAATAGAGAAATCATTGATTGATGAAACGAAATTTTACAATGTAATTTTCAGATGCTTTTCAGTACTGGAGATCAAAAATTATGATAAAACTTCATTTCAAGGTAGTATTTTAGTTTTTTTTTTTTTTTTTAAATAATTACAGAAATTATTTTAAACTAGATAAAAAAGGTAAAAAATTTGGGAATGATTTTTCGGACACTTTTTGCAAACAAAACAAAATGTTGCGAAAAAATGTTCTTTCTTTTTTCATTGAGTGTAGCATAAGCATGTAGAGTAGAATTTATTTAATATATGTACTTACGTCAATATTCTTTTTATGCCAGTTTACCTATCAGACGATAAACAAAAAACTTTAATTTTCACTTAATATTTTTGTGTTACATTGATTTATTTTATTATTAAGATGTGTAACAATTTCATTTCAGGAATTTCAAATGCTTGCGACTTGTATGATAAAGATGTAAAAATTGCAAATGTTATGCTACAACATTTTGATGGTAATTTTTCTGAAGTCATGAAAAACAATATTTGGGTAGTTGAACTTGAAAATCATGATATTGTTCGAATTACTGAAGTTATTAATTATTATACAGTGTATGTTGCCCATGATAGTATTCATGCTGATATTAAAAACAAATTAAACTACATTGGAAAATTAACTGAACAAGAATTAAAAATAAAATCCCAAGAGTATTCAGAAAAAACAATTGTTTTGGTTAAAAAAGAAGCACAAGAATTTGTACGTTGTCGAATATTAAAAGCCAGTGCAACAAATGAATATGAAGTTTTTGATTTAGACAGTGGATCTGTTTTTAAAACAAAATTACAAAATATTTTGCCAGCAAATGATTATATTAAATATATGCCAGTTACAACAATGAAAGTAACATTAAAAACTATTAAAAGTATTGAAGTTTTGGATTCCCCAATGTTTTGCTTAAAGAAATTGAATAATTTTGTTAAAGAAAATGTGAAATTTGAATTGAGAATAGAATCAGATATTGAAGATGGGGTTATGTTAAAATTTTGTAGCAATGAGAAAGAATCATTAAATTATTATTTGATTCCGTTTTTATTCAAAAATCCGGACGATCATCTGGATTTTAACAGTGTTACCTCTAAAGGAATAGAGAAAACTTCTGACGTTAAATGTAATAATGACTGTAATAAAAAATATTACATTAAAGACTTAAAAGTTATCCCAATACCAACTAAAAAAAATGTTCAAATTTTAACATTGGATAATAGTTTTCTTGATCGCGGTTACATAACCGGTTGTATTAAAGATAAAGATTTTTTGCAAAAATTATTTGGTGTTTATCAAAATGATATCGATAAATTTTGTGCTGATCCATCTAATGGTACTGAATATTTGCCTGAAATTGATGAAATTTGCTTAGCCCTTTTCGACACAGATGGTCATTGGTACAGAGCAATGTGTTTGCAAATTAAAAATGATAAGTTTAATGTAAAGTTTGTGGATTATGGAAACATTGTATGGATTACGAAAAATAAAATTCGTAAGTTTGACAAGAAATTTTTGCATGAAACAGCAGCGAATACCTGTTATATTAAAGGTAAGCATATTTATATTTTTATTATATACATACTTTCTTTTAATAATACAAATCTCTTTTTCAACTCGAATAGTGTAAATATGTACCTTTGTGGCTATGCTAATATAAGCTACTTTGATTCAGATTACTTTAAAAAAAAAATTAATATCATTTAAATTTTAAAAGAAGAATACATTTCTTTCTAAATTTCTTAAACTTAATTTACTTAATTTTTTAGGTATTCCAAAGTCACCCAATTTGGACAAATTAAAAGAATTGACTACAACGATTTTTGTATCAAATGATTTTTTCAATGCGGATGAAGTTGAAGCAATTGGAGATTTTGAATATTTGATTCATTTAGACATTGTGAAAGAGCAATTCGCATAAAATGAATTTATTACTATTTTTTTTATTAAACTTATTTGTTTCTATTCTAATATTCAGACATACCTACATTTTGTTTATTTTAGTTTTTTTTTAAGGAAGTAACATTTATTAAAAATTTTATGAGATTGATTTATAATTATAAATTTAATTTCGTGGGGAAATAAAAATAATTATAATTATACCTACTAAATAGGTATAAAATAATATACGTACGTAATTAGAATGTATTTTATTTAATTTTTCTGAACCGACGAAATGGCTTTTAATAATTTATATCTATCAAATGAAATAAACATAAACAAACAACAAGTTTACTTTTTAAGTATTAGGTTAAGATTTGGATTTTGTTAAAATTTACAGGTACTCGATTTTTATCCAAATATATTCGATTTTTTCCAAAAAAAACTATCGTACATAACGCCCAATTAAGTTTTATGTCGCTATTTTTATAGGTATTTGGTTTTATATCGCGCTTCGTTTTTTTTTTGTAAAATTTTAATAACTAACCCTTTTGGTTTAGTTTAGACTATCGAGATATTATATTTTAAATTGGGCGCCAAAGCATCCAACCGAAATTTTATATAGATATAATTATTAATGATATAAAACTTGAAATTCTGAATTTCAATTTTGAAATTGAGATTCTAATAGGTATACGGTCAGGTTCTGAGAAGTGTTCAGAAATTCATATCAAATCAAAAAATATTATAGCTTGTTCACACTTAGCTAATTTAACATGTTCGGACAACGAACATGTTCCGTTGGTGTTTTTGATGTTGTTTTTTCATAGTAAAAAAATTAAAACAGAAACACGTTCTTCAACATGTTTCTACAAAAACATGTTAATTTTCAGGGATGAATGAGTAATTTTTGAATAATATTTTGTTAGGCAATATTCAGTATGCATTAATTTTTACTTGGTATGCCATTTTTGACTTTAAAATTTTATAAAGGTGGAGATACACTCATGATAAATGACGCGCGAGTTCTTAACCTTGACACAACTTCATATATTTTAACTTTTTTGGGCTCGTCAGTTCCTTTGAGCTTATCTCCGGTATTATTTGAAATTTTTTATCTGACAAAGCTAAACATGTTAACATACGAAAAACATCGTCTGAACGGTGGATTTTCCAAAGAACATGTTAAATTAGCGAAGTGTGAACAAGCATTACACTAATAAAAAATAGGAATTTGAAAATTTTTTTCGTTTGTTTAAGGTTTTGACATTTTGATTTTTTTGCCAATATCGTTCTTAAACTTATTATTTGACTTTATTTAATCGCGAGGCATTGTATATTTAGCTTTGTTTATTTAATATTTTTATTGTAGTACTAGAAGAAAAAAAAACTGTAAATTTTGTAAGCAAAGAAACACAAACAAAACCATTAACAAAATACCAAATCAAAATCTTAAAAAAAAAAACAAAATTCAATTAAGTACATAGTACAAAAACAAATGTACAATTACAACAATAGTGGACATAGACATTGCACAAGCACAACAACACAAAAACAATCTAAATCCATATCCAACCTAATACCTAACCTACTATAGTTAAGTTGCCTCATTGCATGCTGCCTGCTGCAAAGATATTAATTTAAAAATAAATTCAAATTTAAAAAAAAGAACAATTAACAACAAAATCAATGAATAATATCATGTTTTCTTATAAAAACTGTGTTGTTTGTGAATCTGTCGCAAAATTCCACTGTCAACGGTAAGAATTTTTATTTAGGTTAAGTTTTTCTTTTTTAAATTCTAGATCTAGATGGGATAGATAGTCACTGGGGTGGTTACATTTTTTAAATTTGTTTAATTTTTTTTTTTCTAGATGCATTGAAACATACTGTTCAACCGAATGCCAAATAATGGATTGGCCAAATCATAAATTCATTTGTGCTCCAATGCCGTAAGTTTATAAAATTTTCTTAAAACAACAATTCGGAATACCAACAAAGCATCTAGGTCAGCGGTCGGCAAACTATGACCCGTGGGTCACGGGGTGACCCAAAGCATCATTTCATGTTACCCGCTTCGAAATTTTGAAGTGGTTCCCAAATCAATGAATATAGTTTTTGCTTACAACAATTGCATATAAAAATTTTTTGTTTACAACAATTGTATATAAAATAGAAAGTTTTCCCAGCAAGTGTTTTTGTAAGCCTTAGATAATAAATAAATTAACTTTTAATTTAACTATTTTTTTTTAAATTGCTTTCATATGAAATTGCCACTGACCCACTATAAGTTTAAAAAAATCTCATCTTAGGCGAATTTTACCCACGACCAAAAAAGTTTGCCGACCGCTGATCTAGGTATTGGGAAATTTCTTAAGATTCAATCCTAAAAATTGTATTGAATTCCTAGAATTCTTGTTCGTTCTTACTATCGAAACGTAGGTAGGTAGGTATCTAATTTAGGTGATCTATAATAAGTTTCCGGATTATGATAGAAATTACTTATAGTAAAGGGGTAGGTATTTTTAAAAGGTCATTCGTTAGCTTAAAATTAAATAA
Organism: Hybos culiciformis; assembly: GCA_964007475.1. Lineage (NCBI taxonomy): Eukaryota > Metazoa > Arthropoda > Insecta > Diptera > Hybotidae > Hybos > Hybos culiciformis. Next base: position 4,084,212 of record OZ023273.1, on the reverse strand, counting down.
TGTTATAAAAGCTGAACAATTGTTTCTGAGCCCACCTCTGTGTGTGAAGAAAAAGTTATTTTCTACTTTTTCATGCGGCCTGGCCTCAGTTTTTTTACTTATTTTTATTTTCTGCCTTTTTCACGTTACCTAAATTGTTATTATGTGCTGCATGGAGATGTTTTAAAACAATTTTATGACTAATCATATCGATGAAAATTTTTCCTATGATTTTCCCGCTTTTTCGAGTTTTCCATGGAGTTTTCCACAAAAGCAACTTTATGCAACTCATTTCGCTCTACAACTTTGTCGTCTCAGGTTGCAAAACGCTCAAACGCTTCCTTGGTCGGAAAAACTCCGGAAAAGCGTTTTACATGTATTTTCATCGATTTTTTCTGCAAGTTTTCATCATTGTCGGAGAGGGAGTAATGATGCCAGTTGATAGGGAACTTGATCCTGCATGATTTAGAAAACTTTTCTACCAGAAAATTTTCCGGAAAAATCAGAAAACTTTGCATTTTTCTGAAACGGATTTTTCACTAATCAAATTTGTATCAAATTTTTAAATGATTTTTCCCGATTTTCCGGGTTTTCCATGGAAATTTCCGGTTCCAATTTTGATAGATTCAATTGTCATGCGACATGAACCTGTGTGCCAAATTTCAGCTCGCTGTGATGACGAAAAGTGGGTCTACGAGAGTGTCGAAAATAGTAAAGAAATATATAAACAGACAAATTCGTGTACGAGTTAATAATAATTGTGGCCTCAAAAATATAGAAGAGCTTTCAAAATAGAATGTTTGTTGCATACCTCTGATACCTACCCACATATAGACAATTGCAATGAACCATATTAGAAAATTTTAATAAAATCCAAAATAAACTTGTTAATTTTTTATTTCTCTATTTTTTCAGAAAATTAGTTACATTACAAACATTAGACGCACCATTTCGAAAATCTTATCTCAACTCGATTTCTTGTATTACTAAAACGGTAAGTTAGCTAAATATTATTTAAATGTATATCACACTTATTAAAAAATTATAATAAATTTGTTATTTTTATTTAAATTTTAATATAAACTCTCGCCTCAGAGTAATTTAAAATTGGGTGATGAGTCTGTAGCTAAACATATAACACCATTACGTCGCCCACATTTAGATACACCAGCACATCTCAGTTTTGATGAAACATTAAACAATTTGAACGGAATTGAAAACGAAATGAAAACAATTGATGATCTAAATAAAAATTTGGATAATAACGATAAGGAAATCTATTACCAATGCGTCACTAAAAATAACAACAGCGATTTACCGAGAGAAACATTTTCAAATTTGAATAAAAAATCTATTGAAATAAAATCAGCAATTTCAAAATTATCAACGGATTCTAATGCTTCATTAACTTCAGGTTAGAATTAAAATTTAAAATATCTGTAAGAATTTATAAAACGAAATAATATTTCGTATTTTCGAATAACTATCTATTCAATGTGTTGTAAATAAGTCTACCTTGACCATTTTCGTCCAAACATTTTAATAAGTAATTGTGCTTACGTGATACTTAAGAAACACTTATTTATATTCGATTCAATTACAATATATCCGTCAATTAAACATTTTCTTCCTATTTCTTATTGAAATACAGGTTTTCTCCTTTCACTCCAGGAGGCGATTTATACATTATTCCATTCCTGGATAAAAATCTACTACCTTCATGTCTAATTTCATTTTTCGGTTTTGGATCTACGTTGATTTTCAATTAACTAAACAAAATTAAATTTATAATAGATAATAAAAACACTGAATTTAAATTAACGCCCACAATAAATTATTTACTTACTACAAACTGAAGCTTATAAGAATACGAAATTTTATCAAAAACACAATATCTTGAACTTGTAGAAAAATAATTTGCTTATTCGGGTGAAAATTAGTATTTTATTTATTAACATAATTAAAACTTTCAGACTCATCTAAAACGAATAAAGAATTTTATGATGACAATGGCATTCTAAATAATTCTGCTTTAAAAGTAAATTCATGTAATTCAGGACAAGTTTCAGGTGAAACTCATTTCACTAATATTGAATCTGTTATAAATTCTGATTGCACGAAAGATGACAATCGATCAACTGTTACTGGTATAAGTTCCGTTGCAAAAAAACTTTGGAAAACTGTATTCCCGATACCTGAAAATGAATTTTTCACTGTGGTTATACAATATTATGATATTAATGCTAAATTAGCCTGGGTTACTGACGTTAGATTATTAAAAAAGCAAGAAAAATTCTTGGAAAAAATTAATTTGCAATCAAGGTCAATGCAAAGTATTATGAAAACTGATGATATTCATTTCGGGAATTTGTATGGGGTCAGATATTCTGATGAGATTTTTTATCGTGCAGTATGTGTCGAAGAAATAAATCCATTAAATGAAGTTAAAGTGAGATTACTTGATTATGGAAATAATTTCACTGTTAAAAATTATCAGGAGTTGCAATATTCTACTGCATTAATGCAAAATAATAACGCATTTGCGTTCTGCATTCGTTATCCCGATAAAGTTGAAATAGGCAAAGTATTAAAAATTTGTATTGATTTCAAAGAATTAGATCCCATTTTGGGTAAGTTTTAAAAATAGGGAATGTTCAAAGTTTTTCATCTCGCTTTCTCGAACGTAACGTTTTCAGTACAAACATATATTTTTTCTAATATTTTACATCTCTTTCAACCTTAGAAAAAGGATTAAGGTTGCGTAGCCAAAGATAAGTTGTCAAAAACTTGGTTCTAATCTTTTAAAGAAAGATAACGTTGTTTCGATAAAGTAAGATTCCAGAAATTTGTCAAATTATCACTGTATGAACAAAAAATATGAAATTAATTTTTTTTTGGTTTAGGTTGTGTTTATTCCATTAAAGAAGATATCATTGGTTTATCTACAAATCGAAATGAAGTAGCATTACCAAATTGTAGTATTTTAAATAATTTGCCATCAAAATTCAAAGTAAAAATAATTAATTTCATCGATGAAAATTCTGAGAGATGTGCTTTTGTTGAAATCATTGAAGAACACAGTGAAATTAGGTTTAAAAAAATGAATGAAATTTTGAATAGCGAACAGTCACATGATTTTGCTAGCAAACCTAAAAAAGGAGATTTTGTAGCAGCACGGTTTGGGAACATGTGGAGGCGTGCAATAATATTAGACATATTTGCAGAAGAATATTTAATATTTATAGCTGATGTTCCAGAAGTAAATTTCGTAAATCAAATAAAGAAACTACCCAAGGAATATCAAGAATTGCCGTTAAATATTGCCTTAATACAAATTGAACAAATTTTAATTGACCATAACAGTTTCTACAGCAAATTTTTCAAATGCTTCTCTGTGTTGGACATCATAAATTATGATGCAACTTTATTTAAAGGTATAATTGAAAAAAAAAAATTAAACACTAAAAATTTTCGACTCGGTTTCCTCTGTTTTTAGTTTACTACTCACTCTTTTTCAAAACCAATCAATCCTTGATTTATTATTTAACTTGAATTTGTTCCCTATATAAGGCACGTAAAATATTGAATACAATAACATTTTTATCCGAATAATTAATTTTCTTTGATAGACTCAATGAATACTTGCGACCTCTACGAACAAAATGTTAAAATTGGAAAGGTTATTCTAAAAAACTTTGATGGTAATTTTCCTGCAATTATGGGAAATAATGTTTGGATTATACATCCAAAAAATGATGATATCGTTCGCATTACTGAAATTGTTAATCATTATACTGTCTACATTGCTGTTAGTAATGTTTATGACTATTACAGAACAAATTTGAATATTATAGGAAAATTTATTGAAGAAAACTTAAGAAACAAAAACATAGAAAACAATTCGATTTATTTAGAAAAATCTATTGTTTTGGTTAAAAATGATGTAGAAGAATATGCTCGTTGTCGAATATTGAAAGTCACGCCAACAAATGAGTATGAAGTTTTTAATTTAGACAGTGGATCCGTTTTTCAAACAAAAAAAGATAATTTATTACCAGCCAATGATTATGTTAAATTTATGCCTGTCATAACTGCAAAGATAATTTTGAAAGATGTAAATTTAATTCGAGGTAAAAGTTCTGCGACTACTGTTTGCTTAAAGAAATTGATTAATTTTCTTGATGAAAATATCCAATTTAAGGTAAAATTTGATTCAAAAATGAAAGATAATGTTTATCTCAATTTTTGCAACAACGATAAAGGCTCTTTAAATGATATTCTAGTTTCGGAATTAGAAAAAAATCTCAATCAATCCGGTACTATTGAAACCGTTAAAGATTTTGAAACGAAATGTAATGTTGACAGTAAAATATTAATAAAAAAATATTATATAAAAGATATAGAAGTTATCCCAATACCGACTGAAAAAAATGTGGAGATTTTAACATTGGATAATAGTTTTCTAAATTTTGGATTCATAACCGGTTGTATTAAAGATAAAGATTTTTTGCAAAAATTATTTGGTGTTTATCAAAATGATATCGATAAATTTTGTGCTGATCCATCTAATGGTACTGAATATTTGCCTGAAATTGATGAAATTTGTTTAGCTCTTTTTGATACAGACGGTCATTGGTACAGAGCATTTTGTTTGCAAATTAAAAATGATAAGTTTAATGTTATGTTTGTGGATTATGGAAACATTGTATGGATTACTAAAAATAAAATTCGTAAATTTGACAAGAAATTTTTGCATAAGACAGCAGCGAATACCTGTTTTATTAATGGTGAATTTTAATAATTTTTAGTTTTTATAAAAAAAAAATTAATTAAGTTTTTTAAAATTAATTTTCCAGGTATTGCTAAGGATTCTTCAAACCAAGAAAAATTGAAAAACTTTTCTGAAAAATTTTTTTTACTTAATGATTTTTTCATTGCAGACGAAGTAATAGCAATCAGCGATTGTGAATATTTAATTACATTAAAGGAAGTTACTAAATATTTCGAATAAAATTTTAATTTTATTGTTTAAAGTTCAAACTTTTATTTTTTAATTTTGATTTTAAAAGAATGAATTACGAGAATAATTTGAAATTTTAAGTTTATATTTGTAATAAAATATATGTAGAATATAAAATAATTGCAAGAATATATTTTGTTAAGAATAAAAATCATGAAAAGATGATTTAATTTCTTTTTTTTAGTAGGCTTCTCCAAATCCAGAAATCTGCAGTTCTCTATAAAAAAGAAGAGCTAATTAAACTACGGCACAAGAGAATTATTAAATGTGTTTAGTATATATCTATTAAGTTGCTGCTTTCTTTTTTAGTCTAATGTTTTAGTCACATGTTTTTTGAAGGAACTCATTTTAATAAAAAAAATTAAAAAAAAAAAAATATATAATAATATAAACATCAAATTTTAGGTGTTTTTAAATTGGTTTTGTTTTTTCTTATTTGCGAAGAGAAGGTTTTTTGTTTATAGAACACAATCAATATTATTCGAAACAACGTATGATATTTATACATCATTATAAGTTAATAGCACCATTCGATTCCTCGTACTCGATTTTATAAGTATAACTATTTTGCAATATTCGTAATGTTGATTTGTTTTTTAGATGAAAATTTTACGTTACTTGATATTTTTGGCATACGTTTTTTTTAATTTTCAAATCTTTAAACTCAAATTACTCGAAACTACACTTTTCATTATACATTGTTTCATTTCTCAGCAGACGTTATTAATTGCTGCTATGCTCATATGAACTTCGAGCGAACAATTTAATTACTTTGAATATTATGAAAAGAAATTGGCTAATTTGAAATTTAATTTCCTTCAAAAAAAAAATTTTTTTTTTTAATAATTAAGAAATAACCCATTCGACACGTTTGAGATAAAAACTTGAGTACCTAAATCAACATGGTAGGTTAGTACGCATCAATTATGCTAGTTTCTTTTATCACAATGAACGTAGTATACACAAAACTTGTGGTCTCTTAAGATACTTCTTTTTATCTCAACTTTCATTCGATTTCAGCAAGGAATAATTTTTTTAAATAAAATAGTACATAATACAAAAGAGAAATGGTAGATTTTTTTAATATTGGTATTTATTGACAAAAAGATTACATAAAATTATTACATAAAATTTATAAATTAAAATTTTTTGTTATAGGTATATATATATATATTTATTTTTTTTTTATAAAAAAGTTGAAATTTCAAAAAATATATAATATGTATTATATATATTTTTTTTTTGTTAAATTAAAATAAAATCAACTTAAAATTTTTTTTAAAAATAAACTGCAAATAATTATTTTAAAAATAAAAAAATTGTTAAAATTATAAAAAAAAAAACTGAATCGGTGGAAATAACAAAAATAATCACAGATTACAAAAATTCATCTTATTTTTTGAATTTAATTTTTGAAAATTTTATTAAAATTTTCATAAATATTGCTAAAAAAAAATTTTATTTGGATGAATAAATCAAAAACTTTGTACAAATGAAAACAAATTGATGTCTGAATTGGAAAATTTTGTAAAATTATTTTGATAATTGAATGTTATAATGTATGTTGTGTATGTACATATTTATATGGTACATATATTTCAGAGAGACTTAAGTTTCGAATGTTATATGGTTGGAAAATTGATGAAGTTCGACATATAATTAAAAACTGTGTCGTATTTATTTATAAAATTTTTAGTTTCCAATTAATTTAAAAAATTTCAAAATTGTGTATTAGAGAAATCTGTGCGTAGGTGGCAAGAAGACATTTATATTTAATTTAAAATAAATTATTAATTTGTTTTCATTCATTTTTAATGCAAGTTTAATGGTCCCAATTGCTTTTTTTCCTTGGTTTTCTTAAAATAATATAAAATCTAACAAAAAAAAAATTAAAAACTGATTACAAAAAATATATATATGTATATTTTTTTTTTTTTTTATTTTATAGTGTAATTTTTTCTTAGAAAATATTAAAACTTTTTATTTTTATTATTTTTATTTGTTTGTTTTTTTTTTATAAAAAAGAAATTTTATAAAAATTCTTAGAATTTTTTTTTTGTGTTTTTTTAATTTTTTAAGGAATAGTAATATTAAAACTATGTATTTTGTTAACATGAATTTACCTAACTTTATGACGACACACAACTTAAGATTTTTATAAGAAAAATCATTGTCTTTAAAAAATAAATCGATATAAATAATTAGAGAAAAATTCATTTAATCTGATTCTTTTTCTTTTTTTTTTTTCTATGAAAACATAAAATAGATCTGTCATGAAATGATTTTGATCTTTATTTTCTAAGAATTTTACTTTAAATAAATTATTATTATTTTTTTATTTATATAAATTGCTTAAATTGATTCTTACTAATATAGTTTTTTTTATTAATTTTTAATTTCTACATAATGCACAAACTTCATTTTTTCTATAAAAAAAAAAAACTCGAACTAAAAATATAAAAAAAATTTTACTAAAAATTATTTCTTTTTACATAAATTAGATTATTTTGATTAAGAATTTTTTTTTTTTCTTTAAATTTCTATTTTAATATTTTTTAAATTTTATTTTAATATTAGGTACCTATATAAAAATAATAATCGAAATTATTATTTTTTATTATGAAGTTACATGGTTTTAGATAGGATAGACGGAATTATTTTATGAACAGAAAATACCTATGTTTTTTAATTTTTAATTCTATAAAATAATATAAAAATTGATGAATACAAAAATATTGTTTTAATTGATTTTTTTTTAAGATAAATTTATATTTTCTATCTAATCAAGATAATCATAATTATGTAAAAAAAAAAAATTTAATAATTTATATGCAATTAGTTTTAATTTTTTACAAAATTAATCGGGACCTTGATTTTTTCAAACCATATTTTGATGTTGTTAATTTTATATCACCGTTCCAGCTTTTAGATTTTGCCCTAAAATGACGATATTGTTCGCCAAATGACGGTTCTAACATAGGTCTATAAGCTATTGGATCACATAATTCTTTATAGTTTTCATAAAATTCTTTATAACCACCATGTAATAAATAAATTTCTGGATATAATAATGAGGGATATGAATTTGAGTTTTGTAAACGATCATGATTTCTTAAAAATCGTGATAATTTTGGACCACGTTCAGATGAAAATTCACAATGAAATACTAATATGTGACGAGGTTGTTGTTTTAAATCCAGCTGTTGGGCTGTTGTTGTTTCAGTCTTTAATTTATTATTAACTAATTCATCTAAAATTTGCTCATGCGTGTAAAAATTTAATGCACCATGAATGTGACCACCATCATATTCATAAGGATATCGACAATCAACAATTTTATAAGAAGCTATAATATCATTAAATTCTCCTCGAACTAATCTAGACACAGTTTCTGATGATATAGATTTTAAATCTTGATGTCTGCCATCCATTAGCGGCAAACAAAATGGTTTACTAAAATCACCAATAAGATCGGGTTCAGATGATGAACGCGATAAAGCTGTCATAATTTGCGCATCATTTAAGGAAATAGATTTTCGTAAAATCGGACGGGAACAATTGTTATTTTCATTTTCTTTTAAAGTTCCAAATTCATTTAATTTTAAATTACTACAATTTTGTTTAGAAAATTTATCTAATATTTTATGAGAGTTTTCTTTTTCTTCACTTTTATAACGTTTTGTTGACGGACTTGGACCCAAACCTGGCGGTTCAGGTCTTTTAAAGCATCTTTCCTTATTGAGTGCATCATTTTCTTTTAATATAAGAATTGAACTATCTTTTACTGGTGATTCATGTACTGGGCTAGATTGTTGATTATGTTCATTTGTTAAACTTAAACAACGTCGAACTTTTGGTCGTATTGCTGTTGTTTTAATTTGTGTAGTTGGTTTTATAGATTTTATGTGACCGCTAATTAATGAATTTAAATTTGAGGGAAATATCGATGATTCTTCAGTCGTTTCGATTGATTCCATTTCCATTAAATCTAAGTCATAATCATCATCAGTACATTCTGTTGATTCTGAACTTAAACTATGAAAAATTCTAAAATTTGAACAGGGTGATTTTTTTTGTTGCAATTTTTTATTAGGTGAAGGTTCCAAAAATGATAATCTTTTATTTGGTTGTCTTGGTTCGGTAAATTTAAAATGTTTAGATTGATGATGCAGATGCTGAGAAATATGTTGTTGATGTTGACTACTCGAATAACCAGAATCAAATGAATTTGAATCATATTTTTCTATTGTTATTGTATTACCGCTAACATGAAAACGTTGTGGACTATTTTCATCAGAACTTAATAAACTTCCTAATTCATCATCATCATCGATTTGATTAACAATAGGTTCGTCAAAAAACGATAGATTATCATCTAATGTAGATGGAATATTAACTGATGGAAAATTTGATGCAAATTGGTTGCGCGACCTCATTGTATATTGTTGATTTGTTGTTGTTGTTGATGAATTCAATGTAAAATTATTTGAGATCAAACTAAAATAAAAAAAAAAAGATTAATATATATATATATATTTTTGAATTCAAATTAGAAATTAAAATAATTTAAGTACATTAAAAATATTTTTTTATTAAATTGTAGGAAGTATATTCTTGGCTTTGATATCATTTTGTTATAATTTAATTTTCTTGTTTTTTTCTTCTAACTTCAATTAATTATACAATTTTTATTTAATGTTTTTTATAATGTTTTTTATTTTAATATTTTTATCTTTATGCTTTAATTCACTTTCACAGAGCAATTTCTTATTGAACTAAGGTTTTCCTTTGTCATTTCTTAGTTGAAAACTATGATTATTGAATAATTTTTTCAGATACAGGAAAATTAGATAAATTAAATCGAATAATAATGTCTATTTATAATGAAGTCAAGACTAGTACTGAACTGACGCTATAAAGGTTCATTAAACCAATTCATCCATCGATCGTAGAGAATTTATGGTGTAAATTTCAGAATGAAATAACAAAAAAAAAAAAAAAGAAGAATATCGTCCTACATACTCCCTTCTAGTTTTTTCAATATATACTTTTTTTTTTTATTATTTCAAATATATACCTATAAAAAAAAAATACAATTTTTGAGTGAACTATACGTAAAATATTTTTAGGGTCAAAAATGCATTTTTTTTTTTCAAATCTACAATAATTATGGTGTAGAATAGTAGAGAAAAAAAAACAATAAACCCTCAAAATATTCTTCCTACACAACTTAGCATTGAAATGAAAAAAAAAAAAAAAAAATAAAACAGTCCTGAACGCATGAGTACGCTTCTTAAAGTTCATTTTTTTTGTTGTTATGTAGCCAGGAGATATTTTAAAAAGTAAGGATCTTATCGCTTCATAGTGTAGTGTGTATTTTTATTTAAATTTCTTACAAAATATTTTAGGTGTGGTGGCGGAGCAAAGAGATGAAATCATAACCACACTAACTTTTTTAAACAACTGGTATTGAAAATAAAAAATTTTGTTTTTCTGTTTGCCCCCATGAAGTTATTTTCATAATATTACGAAAAAAATAATAAAACTATTGCATTTTAAGTTTCCCTCACATTTTGTAATTTCAAAATAACCAAGGGAAAAAATTACAAGAGCAGAACTATATAATAGCATATTTTAATATTTATTATTTTTAAAAATTTAACACGAGGGTAGATTATTATTTGAATTTTTATTATAATACCAAAATCCTCTGAGAATTATTTTTTTTTTGTTTTATTTAATAAAAATACTACACATAGTTTTTTATCCTTTTTTAATCAATATCTTTTCTTATCACTATTTCGTATGTTTTCTGTTTCAGGTTTGAATTGTTTAAATATTAAAGAGAAAATTAATAAGGTCACATTTTCTAAAAAAAAAAAAAATGTATAAAGTTAAGAGAAATATTTCCAGATGTTGTCTAGTTCAAGTCTAAGGCATCAAAATCATAATTCATGCAAAATTAATAATGTGCAGTTTCTTTTGTGGATATCAAGAGAACATCTTTATGTTGTAATATTTCAAAATACTTAATATAAGAACAATAACCCGTACGTAGGTTATTGCACAAAAATTTAGTAAAATAATTAATAAGCATTTTAGGTAAAATAAGTAAAAATAAAATAAGAGAAATTTTGTTAATTAACGATAATTATAAATCAATAATTTAGTATAAATATTCTGAACTTTTAAAATAAAATCAGATTATTCTTCAAGCAATCAAAGTAATATCATTTACTAATTGATTTGGCGGTTAAGTAATTTTACTTTGAGCCAATATTTGAAAAAGCAGTTCGCTGCTAAAATCTTGAGTTAAATTACTTTGAGCTATTGGAGCTCTTCTAGATGAACATTATTAATTTCTGCTGAAACTTTCTTCTTCTTCTGCGTACAATTATCACAATGTAATAAATTCTTTAAATTTTCCATTTAAAAATTTTAGTCTTTAAGTTTAAGTTGTTATTTATAAACTTTAGTAGACTCAAATAATATTCAATTCAATTGGTTCAATATGTGTATAACTCCAGACTATTGTTGGATATAAATTTAAATCTGAATATAAATGATTACGTTAATAAATAAAATTAAAAAAATTCAATAGCTAATTATTAATATCAGGAACTTTTTTCATAAAATTTTCTTTTCATACTGGCATTTACAACCAACTAAAATGTTTTAACTTATCGTCATTCAACTTATAGTTAAGAGATGTTTTACAAGAAGGGTAAAAAGAAACTCTAATTGAGAATTTTATATGAAAAAAAATTGTAGTATGTACTTATTTATGTTGAGAATGCAATCTTAATTTTCTCTTTGTGATCTAGTCTTAAAAATAAACACAAGGGATTCTAAATTTAAGAGCAAATTTATGTTAAATACCAAGAAGATTCACATGAATTTCTGGTTTAGAGGAAATATGAATAAAAATATTTTAAGAAGAAAAAGGAGATAATTTTTTTTTCTTTTTCATCATTTTCTTGGACTCGCCAAACAAAATAAGAATGTGCAAAAAAATTATTTTTTTTTTTACTAAACAAGAAAAAAAATTAAACACATAAAGTAGATTTCTCAAGAAATTCTTAAAAAAATAAAATAAAATTTTATTTCTTTCAAAAGAAGTCTTTATATTCTTTTTTTTAATTTTGATTTAAAATTGTTAGGTAGACGAAATCTTTTATTTTATACATTTTTAGCAGTTTAGGATGTTTGCAAATCTATTTTATCAATATATTTTTGAATATTGGAACCATAATAATCTAAGAAAGGAAATGCAACAACTTAATATCACTGAGTGCTGCATTGTTTCAAGTAATATGCATGTTTAATATATTGTTGACTCCAGATTTTCATTCAAATACAAAATACACAAAATTGTTCTTTTCGTTCAATAATTTCTACTGTTCTTGTGAATAAAATAATTTCTATAAAAATTGATTTATGTGTCGATTGTAGGAATCCAAAAAAAAATGTTAAATGCGAAAACATTTTATGTTGGAATTTTGAAAACTTGCTCCTTACCGAATTTATGACAACATATTGTTCTACTTTTTTTTTTTAATATAAAAAAACTTCCCTGACCTTACTTAATGAAAATAAATTTGAAAATTTGAAATAAATAAAACTTCAGCTGCACATTTTTTATTGAAAAAAAATTTAATAATATTTTATGTTGCACCCAAGATGATACTCTTTTATTTTAATTTTTAACAAAAAAGGGAATAAAAATATTAATAGGAATGGCTGCAATATCAAGTAAAATTACAACAGATTTTGTGATAAAAAAAAGAAGAGTATGAAATTATGACTAGACTATACGCTTAAATAATGTTCTTCCACAATTTGTTTCAATTTTTCTTGTATAAAAATTCATCTCAATTAGGTATTTTATTCCTTCGTTTTATTTTCAATGAATTATTAGTGGGATAGTTTATTAATTTCAGTTTAATGTGTCAGTAAAGGCAATTTTAATTATAGAACTTTCATATAAACAATATTTTAATTTTTAAATAGTACCATACTATATTTTATACCATATAATACAAGTTATGTTTATGAACAGATCAATGTTTATATTATAATAATTTGTTACTTACACATTCTTAAAAAGATTTAACAAAATAATTTTATTTCAGATAAAATTTACGATAACTATAATGTCTAAAACTGTTGAAATTATAAGAAATTACCATAAATTAATTAAAATTGAACTAAAAACTTCCATGAAATAAGAAAAAAAAATTTTATTTGAAAAAAGGGAGAAAAAGCGACATAAATAATAAAAATCTTCTTAATTAATTAGAAAGGTGAAAATAATAATAGTCTAATTCTTAACCAATTAATAAAATTTTATATGTAGGCATATTTATTAATTTATAAATTAAATTGATTTTAATTAATTTAAAAAATAAGAAATTAAGGTTTGGCTCTAAATAAGTTTAAAAAAATACAAAAATTATTGTGACATTAAAGCGGCCGAAATCACCTGTTTTTTTTTCTATACAAATTATACAAGTAATTCTAATAAAGATTAAGAAGAAGAAAAAAATTATATACAAAAATAAAATCTATACATTTATTGGATTTGGCGCCAAATTTAACGATTCAACTTAATAAACATTTATTTTGTTTATTTTTAATTTCTAAGAATTTTTTAATAATTTTATTAAAATAAAGAATATTGATTGAAAATTTTAATCACATAAAATATTTTGACCACCATATGATTCATTTTTCTTTGCAGAAAAAAAAGAAGAGAATACTAAGCATTGTGATTTCTCATGATGAAATTTATTTTTTAATTGTTATTTGAATAACTTCTAAAGATATAATGACTTACAAAAACACACTAATTAAAGTAAATTATTATATTTTTTTTTTTTTTGTAGAATGAAAGAATTATTAGTTTTAGTTAATTTTTTCTGTTAGAAGGACTAATGTTCATTGAAACACTGATTGAAAAAATGAAATTACATATTATTTTTCCGTCAGCTCATTCTCTTGATAAGAACGCGGGTCATACGAGTATTATTCAAATTAAACAAGCCTCTATTTTATTAATATTAAAAATAATTTTATTTTCAAATTTTTACATTTGTGAAAACTTTCAGAAATTCTATAAAAATTTTTTCTGTTCATTCATAATTATTCACAAGACCCTTTTTTTTAAAAAAAAAAAAAAAAAAAGCTGTAAAATTGTCAATTTTTATTTTCTTTTTTATGCGACCAGGTATCATTAAAATACCGGCCCCAAAAATTTAAAAATATAATATAGACCCAAAAATATTAGTTTAATTTTTTTTTTCTAATTTAAATTATGTTAATTTAAAAAAAAAAAAAAAAAAATTAAAAGATCAATAAACTTTTCAGCCTCTTTCCAAATTATTAATCGCATAACGAAATGCTAGTAATTTGTCCCAATTATATATTTTTATAAGCTTAAAAATTTAAGTAAATTAAATTTATTATTTTTAGCTTAATTTTATATTGAGAAGAATAAGAATTGTACTTATTTTATATTTATATATGCATAAATGTATAAAAAAAAACGAAAATTGTCTATTGCTCATTTCACTTTCACATTTTGAGAATTGTTGTTTTGTGTTCTTGAATTATAAAAATTTCAATTTCATTCATACATAAATCGAATAAAAAAGAGCTTATTTGTAATTGTAGTTTAAATTAAGCGTAAAATACAAAATGTTTTTTTTGTTTGTTCAATAACTTTATGTTCTAAAGTTAAAAAAAATATAATTTATTGTATAGAAAAATAAGATATTTATCAATGAACATAATCGTGAATGAAATATACGTAATGCACAAATTTAGTAGAAATTCTAAAGAGAAAATTGTTATTTTTCGAAGACTAATTAAAATTGCAGATAATTCAAATAAGAATTCAAAAAAAAATCGTATTTTTTTTAGATTTTATTAAAAAAAAATAAATATTAATTTTTAATTGAATTATTTTAATTATAGATTGCAATAGGACTATTATCGTATAATAATCATTGTGATACCCAGGGGCGGATTTACACATATGCTGCCTTTAGGCACAATTAAAAAAATTTCGAAAAAACACATTTAAAAAAGACATTTAATTTCAACATGACATAAAAAAAATTGTTTTGAGGAGATTTCGAGCTTTATAGGTTTAATCGATTCTTAAAAATTTTAAAAATAAAATAATAAAAATGTTTTGGACCCAGCAAGTCCTCTTAAATAAAATCTTTATGAATTTAATTTGGTTTTTAACGTTTTATATTTTTATGCAATTGCCGAAAAATAATTTATAAATAAAAATAGTTTTGCCGCCCATTATTTGCTGCCCATTATTTGCCGCCCTAGGCTCGAGCCTAGTGTGCCTATTCGTAAGTCCATCACTGGTGATACCTATTGAAAAAGCCTATTATATCCATTTCATTTAAGATAATAAGATTTTTTTGAAAAATATTCATAGTATGAAATATGAATTCAATCAAGTGAAGTTTGATATTTATAAAAGTAATGAAGCTTCAATAAGTGATTTTTTTACATTAATTTTATAATGCGAAGATTACTCAAAGACGAGAATAAGAATATTCGATTGAATATTAAATATCGAATTAGATAAAATTTAAAGAAATTTTCTCTCAAAAAAATTACCTTGTACATTCCATAATTTCTATGGACTCCTCCTGACTCGACGACTGATCTCCCCACATCATTTTTCTTTCTATTTTTTTTTTTTTTTGTTTTAATAAATTTTTGTTGATTGTATTTAAAAAATTATTTATAAAAAATAAAGTTCGTTGGTAAAATATTTTACAAAAAAAAAAATAATCAAATTATAATATTAAAGAATTTACTATTTTTTTTATTTATTTATGATTTTTCTTCAGAAATAATTTGATTTATTTATTTATTTAAATTTTTTTTTTTTGAAATTTAAAATAAAATAAATTTTGATTAATAATAATTAAAAAAATATTTTGAAGAATGTTTTATTGTCAGCAGATGATCAGTTCTTTTTTTTTTAATAAAATAATCACTTAATAATATTGCATTGATAGTGGTTGATAAAAATTTTTCTTTTTGGCAGTAGTAAGTATGTTTAGATTTTATTTAATAATTTTTTTTTTACTATCCCTTCATTCATTCATTTTTCTTCATACATAAAAATATGTGTTTCAATAAAATGTCTTTTTAATTAAAAAAAAAAAGAAGAAGTTCCAATAATTTTATATTATTTGTTTTTTTTTTTTTTTAATTTTATGCATTTTTTTTTTTTTTTTGTTTATTTTTCCTCAGTGTTCTTTTGGTGAACTTAACAATTTCAGCACACTATATTAGCTTAACATTGTTTTAATTTTTTTAATGTGGGTATTTTTTATTTACAATTCTTTTTTTTTAACTTAAAATTATTATTATATTTTTAATTTTTATTTGTTATCCCGTAATCCTTGCTCGTGACTAAATTTGTTTTTTTAACTTAATTTTTCAATTGAGCGATAAAAATATATATTTTCTTCTTTTAATTTTTTTTTTTTTTTTGTATGAAATAAACAAAACAGGGATAGAAAAGAATATTAAGGACAAAATGAGGAGAGAAGTTTTCAATGAAACAGATGAAACTCGACTGATTACATAAAATTTTTAACTTAGACTTTTTATGAAAATTATAATGTGTACACCTATATATTCTTAAAATATATATATATATAAATTTTTATTGTACGACAACGACTATGTGAAGAAAAAAAAAAAAAGATCAACAATATAAAAATTTATGTAGGTATATAGCGAAAGAAAAAATCAAAAGTAGTACACAGGCAGCATAAGCGCTCGTGAAAAAAAAGGTTCTTTTTAATTTTGTAAGATTGTAGTTGAAAAATATTGAAAAAAAAAAAAATAAAAATACGTATAACCAGATAGATATCGTACAGGCAATGAAAAAAGGAACCCCAACATTGTTTTATTTTATTTTATATATGATTATAAAATGTGAATACATATATTAAAACATATTTTTGTTTTAATAATAGTGTTAGTTTAGAATTCATATGTATGCGATAGAATTTTAGATATTATATTGTATCCGTATTTTGGATTATGCATACTATGTACAGTTGAAAAAAATAATAAATATTTCTCTTTTTCTTTTCATTATTATTATTATTATAAAATCTATGCTCCTAAAAAATAATGAACTACAAAAAAAAAACAACACATAACTTGACCAAAGGGGCTTATGGAAAATAAAAAAAAAAAAGAAAAAAAAAATCCTCATGCAGAGGAAATAATAAAAAAAAAAATAAGAAAAAAAAAAATTTAAGATACAAGTATCTGATATTAATATTATGATTTGAAAACTCTTTACAGGTTTCTTTAAAAAATTTCAGTTTATTTTTTATAAATATTATTTCCAAATAAAATAATTTTTTTTTTTATATAATTTACAAAATAATTAATTTTCACCGTAAATTGTAATAAAAATCATGGATGGCCTTATGTTTTCAATAAAATTCTTCCTTTAACATAAATTATGTATTTTTTTTATATCGAATATTATTTAGTGGATCCGACAGTTGAATAAATTGATTATGCAGAATTTATTGTTTGTGTTGTTCTAAAATTATGTTTTTCTTTTAGTTGGTTTTGTGAAATACATATGATTGTGTTAGAAATCTAAAGAAATTAATTTTTATATATAAATTTTTCTTAGATTGAAATGAGAATCTTATTTATTGTACATATAAATGTATTAAATTGTATTAAAAACAGAATTAAGAATTAGCTTCAATATTGAAGATAGGAAAACTTCAATGCCATCAAATTTGTAGTTCTGTTCTAATTCGTTACATAATTTAAGTTTTGCGGTAATAATAGTCTTGGAAATTAAATTCCAGAACATTAAGCTTTTAAATATACGAGAAAAAAAAATTCTTAAAAATTAAATGATTAAAAAAAACGAAAAAGATAAAGGTATAAATAAATGTTGGTATTTATAACGTCTGAAATTCTAGAAACCCTTTATATGTGGGATCGGGGGGGACTAAAAAAAATTATCCTCATCATGATTTTTAAATATCATAATTTATCACATTTTCTTCTCATATTTGTCTAAGAATTAGAGATTTTTTTGTTGTCAAATGATAAGGAAATAGCTGTGTACGATTTATATCTTCAACAAATATAGGTACAATGAATTTATCTGTTTCCCATAATATGTTTTGGTTTCTCATTTCAGTAACTGAAAAAAAAAAAAAAATATATATATATATATTTTTTTTTTGGGGAATTAAAGCGTTAAATAAATAATCTAACAACATACATAGTTTTGTAGATATAGTAACAGGTATTTTTGATTTGAGAAAACGACTGTAAAGAAGGTTAAAAAAAAAAACATATTTTTCTATTAAGGTTTTTTTTTTAATTTTAAATTTCAAATATTGTCTTGATTAAATTTTGGCGCAAAGTTATTTGTATATATAAGCTGTAGTCGTTTCCCCAGTTAAATTTTTCTACAAAAAAAGATTATCGAACAACCCATACTTATGTCCATAGTTTTTAGGCAATTCATAAATTTCTTCTATTAAATACGTATATGAAAATAATGTATTGTAGAGATAAACAACATTCAAGATAGTTTTTTTTTTATCTTTATATTGCTTGAATCGAATAAAATTCTTCATATTTAAAAATTATTTTTTCATCCCGACATTTTCTTATCTAACTGAAATTTTGTTATCAAAATCCTACCAAAAAAGAACAATATTCGTTTATATTCGTTGCTAGTGATTCGATATTTTTCTTTTCCCACAAATAATAATCGCATATTTGACATATTAAGTTATTTTTAAAAACAAATTAATTGCCTTGAATGACATCAATTTAAATATGAATAAGAATGAAAGAGAAAAAAAAAATACAAAATTATAATGAACCAGTTTAATGTTCTTCAATAAATCGTTAGCTCCCAAAAAATATATATATTATATAAATATAAATAAATAAAAACTGTTTCAATAGAGTTCAATTTTGTTTTGGGGTCAGTGTTTTGCTTTATTTTGAAATTTAGTTTATTAACATTAAAATTAAGTAGTACATAGTTTTTATTATCGTTTTGAAAATCGACGACAATGCATAATTGACAACCAAATCAAAATAAAAAATATTTTGTTAGGATTATAAAAATATTTCATTATCGTACAAAAGAGAGAATTATCAAATAAAAAAAATTGTAGGTATAACGATAGTCTGATTTTTAAACTACAATTTCCTTCTATCATATGCTGTATTTATTATAGTATTGCTACACTATTATAAAGTCCTATTTATGTAGAATTCCATTGACACTGCCAAATAATTTAATTCACAATGTTGAATAGATCCTAAAAATAAATATGAATAAAATTTGTTATTAGACACTATTTCCTATAATTACATTGAATTTTTAGAATTCCACATTTTTGTGTACTTCAGGGGTTTGAAATGCAAAATATATAGATACATTTTTTTTTTTTTCAAATGAACCCAATAATATCATTGACATTTTCGAGAATTTAAATTATTGTTACTCAATTTTCTTGTCGCCAAATTTTCTACAAATTAAAATATTTTCTTAACTCTTCTCTTATATACATGAAATAATTCTTTTAGCAGGGGAAAAAATGAAGTAAAATAATTTAAATTTTTATAATTTTTTTTAAATAAAATATTTAGGGGAGTTCAGTAATACTGTATAACGAACGATAATCATTTTCAATAAAAATTACTTAATCTTTAAAATGCTTTTTAAAAATAGAATAATTTCTTATTTAATTTTCTAATACGTAATCTGGGTAAAACGGAAGGAAAATCAATATATGAAAAAACACCGTGTTTATGAATAAAGTTTAGTATTTTCAAATAGATAGAATTAAAGTTTCACAACAACGTAATGTTAAAAATATAAAATATTAATATTCGGAATCTATGTAAATAATTTAAAATTTGCATTTAAAACTCGAATTAGTTTAAAGATAAAAGGGTCATATTGAATTTAGTCGCTTGCCCCATTTAAAAATTATTATTATATATTAACTTAAACGTGTTTATGCAATATACAATTATACATGTATGCATACAAGTATATTATGTTTGTTAACATGCTTAAAATTGATTACAGATTTATAGATTAAAATATTTATGTCGAAAATTTCCGTTATAAAAAATTCACATAGGCCTAAAAATAATATTTCACATAATATATTACATTATCTCCTCAAAAGATAAGTAGAGATATAAATTGGCAAAACTTCCGGAATAAGTAAGTCCAAAATTTGTTCTTCTTGTCCAATGTGAAATATCAAAATAAAAAATCGTCTACAAAGGCACACATAGTCGACGATACTGAAACA
Source organism: Hybos culiciformis (assembly GCA_964007475.1). Taxonomy (NCBI): domain Eukaryota; kingdom Metazoa; phylum Arthropoda; class Insecta; order Diptera; family Hybotidae; genus Hybos; species Hybos culiciformis. Next base: position 4,063,836 of record OZ023273.1, on the reverse strand, counting down.
TAACTATGGTCATATTTATTACAAATTGTAATGTTCACCACACGAATATATATTTTTAACCACAAAAACTAATCAAGAACAGCATAATTTAAAACAATAATAACCTAATACAAGCACCTACCTATACATACTTTCGATATGATTATTCTGTTTCCATTCATTTTGAAATCTATCTGAAAATAAGATTTTCTATCTATAGTAACAAAACGAAAGTTCTACAAAAAATTCTGTCGTAGTAAAATTTGCAAACATGCTAAAGTTTTTCGAACTAAATATTTATTAAAAATTTAAAATTCTAATTTAGGCTATAAAAAATAGTGCTTTAAAAAATAAATATTTCCATATTACTCACTTTTTTTATTTATTTTTCTGTGTAAAAAATAAATTTGTATATAATAGGGGGATAGTTTTTAAAATATAAATAAAAAAAAAACACAGAACTGATTTTGTAATTATGTACTCTAAATTATATATATATATAATAAAAAAAAATTAATTATGCACACCATAAAACCGGACTAAAATATTTGGCGCTAAATATTTTAAATAATCTGCTTTTTCAATCTAAATATCAAGTTTTGGTTTTTATTAAAATATAGGTATTATGCAGATAAAAAAATTCAAACTTTAAATGAGGTTTAGCAAATGACATTACTTATCTTTTCTGATTATAATTATTTCATTATTTCATTCTGATTTTAATAAAAATTTCTAGAGAAGGTTTTGAAAATCAAAATATCATAAATATTTGTCGAAATTTGTTTAATTTGAGCTCAAATTGGGCAAGGGATTTGACAAGAAACGAAAAAAAAAAATCGAACTTTTTAAATTTAACATTGATTTTCAGTATTCGATTTTGTTTGCAATTGGATAAATATGCAACAAGCATTAAAAGAGAACTGGACAGACCGGTTGTTCAAAATCATTATTGTATGTACGTTGACTGATTTATATATGTTCAATGTACATAATATACTTGAATTGTCCAACCAATACTTTGAAATTAATTTTTAGTCATCACAATTAGCGCGAAATAATAACAAAAATGTTCAGAACTCTATGCCCTTTGTAGAACTAAAAAAAAATAAAAAAAATAAAACAAAATAAAAAAAAGATAAGAAAAGAAAAAAATACATAAGTTGATCAGCTGGGAAGCTGCAGCATATAATTACATTATACATATATTTTTTAAAAGAAGAGAAAATTATTTTTCTATACACTCAAGCAAAATTTTAACAATAAAAAAGAAAACCAACCAACACTTTAATAAAACTGCAAAAATTCAAATATCAAAATGCACCTACATTTTTTTTTTATTCCTTTAGGAAACCAAAAAAAAATCCCTAATTTATCCTCGTGCTATCTGGATATCACAAAAAAAAAAATATGTTAGTAAAAAAAATATATATATAAATATTCTTTTGTTGTGCAAATACGGGGAAAAAATTATCCTTCCCAGCAGATCCTAAAATTTTCCATCTCTTTCTGGATTGTTAATTTCTTTATAAAATAAAAAGAGAAACATAAATTTAGGGGTCAATATTTTTTGTGACCTGTTTTTTTTTTTTTTTGAATCATAAAATGACATATAAATTTAACATATTTTTTAACTATTTCTTCTGTCAGTCAATTTCTGAATGTGTACACTTATAGTTATAATTACAGTATTAAGTAGCATGTTCTTCTATTTTTGCCAAATCGCTACTTTTGGACAACCAAAAAGGTTAGGTATTTATTTTTTAAAAATATTTGTTCAAAAACTAAGCTTTAGCACTTTAAAAATTTGAAGTTGATTTTCGAATTTGATGTACTAAATTCGGATCTCTTTAGTGCTGTCGGTTAAAATAATCTTTTCATACCAATTTTTTTCACTACTCAAGTTATCATATAATGTAGGTATATTTTTCTGAAGTCCTTGTTAAAGAAAAACGGAGAATTGTCGAATAATTATTGTAATATTTCCAAAAAAAATCTTTGCTAACGTTGAAAGTTAAGAACAAAAAATTATTTATCATCAATATAAAATGTAATGGAACTGTATGCAACTCATAAACCCTTTTCGTTTTTTTCTGTTGAACTTAAAAGAATTATTATTTAAAAAATTCTCTCGTGGTATATGTGCGCGCGCCTTTTCTTAAAAAAAAAAGTCCTTTTTGTATCTTTTTTGCGCGCGCTAATAACATACATTCAACATCAAAAAAAAAAGTAAAAGTTCCTCAAGGATAGTTGGTCTGTCTTGGGACAAATACACATAATAAAAAAAAATCCTTTCAGTGTGTACGTTTTGTTTTCTTAAGGACGATGTGATCCCTATGTATTTTACGGTACTTTTGCTTTGAGATAGAAAAATCATATGATTGTCTGAGTTAAATGACCTTGCGAGGACATACATTATCAGCTGATTGTATTCATACGTAAAAAATTAAAAAAAAAAAAACTTTTGCAACAAATTCTAAGATCTTTATACCTCTCTGGTAAAAAAAAAATAGAAGATATGAAAAAAAATTTGTTTCAAAGAGGGAGTTTTATGTATTGATTCCCGCCAAATTTATATGTATGCACTTATATGAATATTTGTTTTGTGAGGAAGGATCGATCGCAGGAGAATTTTCTCGGAAAATCAATATAATTATAAATGTTTTATTTCTGAATGTCGATGAGAACGAAAAATTGATTTGATTTTGAAAACTTTGAATTGAATAGTTTTCTTTTTTTAACAAACAATTTCATATAATAAAAGAAGAATTTGAAAACCTTTGAGTGTCATTGTTGCGTTTATTGAAACAATCTCTAAATTCTCAAGAAAACAAAAAGTTTGAATCAAATAATAGGATAGAATTTCGAATGGTAACTGACAAAAAAATAAACATACAAGTTCAAATATAAGCGAGTGCTGAATTTGTGTTGTACACATATCGAACCGAATGCAATCATTTCCAAAATTTTATGCTGAAAATTTTACATTCTAATTTAAGATAGAATCGAACTAAACAAGCATTTTAATAAAAAATATTTAAAATTTAATTCAGTGATAAATAGCAGATAGCAAGCATAAAATACTTCATAATTTTTAATTTCTGAGAAAGACCAAAATCATTAAGTATTTTTAAACCGGAAGAATGAAATCATTAATTTTAAACTTAACATCTTTGGTCAAATCTAAATAGTAAAAACTTGAATAATTCTTCATTCAATTGAATTAAGAAAGAAAAAATTTAGTATTAAAGCCTTAGATACATTTTTAAGCTTATATTTAACTTAATTTAGTAAATATAATTGACATTTTGGTAGATCAGGAAACATTAGCGGAATATTTGAGGAATCTGCGGTTTTCCAAAATATTTCAGGCAAATTAAATATTTAAAAAATTTGCTTTTCTAGTTACTTTAACTCGCATTTATGTTCTAGGTTACGACAACATTTATCAAGACAAAATTAAAAAAAAAATAAATTTAACATAAATAAAAATTCAGGGAAATAAATAACTCTTTCTCTCATTTTTTTTTGTATCTATCAAATAAATTACATTTGTGCAATGCGAATGGCATTTGTAGTTCCGGGTAATTTGTGAATTTTAGATTAGAATTCGAGCAAGGTATATAATATAAAACTAAAAACTGTGGCCGAATTAAAATAATTATCCAAATTGTTTCAAACAAGTTTGTGTAAAATAAATCGGGCTCAACCGGGATTTGAACCCGGGACCTCTCGCACCCAAAGCGAGAATCATACCCCTAGACCATTGAGCCGACATAATTATCCATTAAATTATTTCATTTTTTGATATAAAATGTAAATAACTTAATTAAAATTATTGATATAAAATTGGAATTAATTAAAAATTTCGTTTATGTTTTTATTTATCTTATGATTTGCATATTTGTATATAAATTTATTGGTTCCAGTTTGGTAAATAAAAAGAAAATCATATTTATCACAAGCAAATGATAAAAGATAAAACATTTAATTTTAATAATTATTTTTTTTGTGTGTTTTCTCGCTGAGCTACTTGTTTCAATTAATGGGTAAGTTTCCTTAGGAACTAAAACACTAAAACACACTTTATTATTTGAAGCGTCATCAGAGCTACAATACATACAAATGTTATAATTGCATGAATATGAATTAAAAAATATTTAATTACAAATAAACAATCAAAAAATAATTAAAGAAATAATCAAAAATATTTTTTAATACATTTATTTATCGCTAAACAAACTTACAAACGGTTTTCTAACCTGAACCACAGTTTAATCTGTACTTTTTTTTTTGACGTAATATCAGTAACATTTTTATATAATTTCTGGTCTTTAAGTTGAACATTTTTTTTTTCAAGCAACCTTAATTGAAAGCTACAACGACGATTTCACGATCCTACTTTTTATGTGATTCTGTCAATTGAGCATAGTGAAAAATGTATATAAATCACCTTGTTAACAAATATTTGTATAATAGTAAGTCAAGTTTTTTTTGTCACCTCAAGTTTAGCCTTAATAAAAAGATTTATTACTATAAAATCAGATAGGCGGGTGCATCGTCAAAATAAAAACAATAATTAATAAATAATCATAGCAAATAGTATTATCACAGTGACAAAAAATAAATAAACAATTATGATAAAAAAACACCCACCAAAATATACAATAAGGTTTAACTAACTTCTAATAATAAAAATAAATATATGTAATTAATAGAAAATTTTTCCACGAATTTTATTGTCCATTTTTCGCAAATAATTTTTTTTTATTAGTGCACTTTCAGAAAAAAATTACTTTAAACTATATTTTTATGGTCGCGAAAAATAAAAATGTTTATCCTTATATGTTTTATTATCATAAAAAAAAGGTATATTGGTCATTATCTTTTATTCGCTATACAGAAGTTATTATAATCCTATTATCAGTTATTGTTTTAGGATCTATTAACAGTAGTTAATTTGTTCTTTTTTTTACTTTTATTTTGGTTAGGAGTGATTTCTGATGTTATCTCTATGTAAACATTTTATAAACACAATCGTTGTGTAATATAAAGAAACTTTAAAGTTAAATTTTTATGGGAAATTGAATAATGTATGTAACTTATTACATTCAAAAAAATCTAGAATATTTTTTTTCCCAGATATAAAATTTAAGCTCATTTAATGTTTGATTTTACATTCATTGCTAAAATCAAAGCCATAAAAAATCAATTACAAACTAGTAAGACGTTATAAGGAAATACAAAGATAATTGTACAATTTTCAATTGTAAGTGAGTCAAGTTTTCTTTAAATACTTAGTTTTTCGATAAAATAATATGAAAAAAAAAAGATAGGAAAGCGTTAATTTCAAAAAGTTTTGCTGTTCTAAAAAATTTATTTTTTCATTATTATAAAAATTTGTGTACTAATTTTGTAACAAACAATTTATAAATCATTAGTGATTATTTTTTTAATTACTCTTTTATATCATCTATAACAATTAAAATGATCATGTTTTCTCAAGTAAAATTAAATTAAAGGTATTTCCAAAACTTAATTTTACAAGTCCGCAAAATAATTATTTTTTAAACAAAGGATTTAGGTATAAAAGTATAAGGAACAATATTGAATGATTTCAGTACATATATATGTTTGTCATGCGATGATTCTTTATTTGTGTACTTTCTAAATTAAAAAAAAAAGGACTAGTGAGTTGGAATAAAATTGTTATTTTTAATGATATTAAATGGTTCAAAATTTCCTAAATTTATAGAAAAGAAAAGGTTTTGATGGCTCAACTATTGAAAAACTAATGATTATTTGAAATAATATAAATTCGCATTTTCACTCTCGTCTTTGTAGAATAATCAAAAAAAAGAAAAAGAAAGAAGAATACTTTTTCTAGTTTCGGAAATAAATCAAGTTGTATTTCATATAAATTTATATAAGTAGGTAGTTAGAAAGTCAGAATTGTAACTATTGGAAGGAACAAAAATAAAAATTACCTAAAATTACAATGAAAATTGTTTAGGTAGGCAATAAAATAATTGCAAGAGGCGAAACAAGTTTATCTTGATACTAAAATAAATTATATTTATAAATTATTATAGCATCACTACTTAAGAGTTAGGTAGGTATCGTCTATTGATTTGTCCAGTTGAGTATTTTTCCATCGAAAATTTTATCATCTAATTTTAGATACTTTTCAAGATACTATAGATTTAAAAAAAATTTAGATCAGATTTCGAGTTCTTATTATAAAAATTAAATTAAAAATGGAACGAATTAATCGAACGAACCATGACTTATAATCTAATTTTTTTGCATTTTGTTACAATTTTACGAATCAAATGTTCTTGGGATTTGTTGAAAACTTGAAACTCCTAAAAATAAAAATATTTTACCGAAATAGAGCTTATTATACCTAATAAATTTAATAGCTCAGAAGATATTTATTGGAAATTTTACCTGCATAAATATAAAGTAAAAAAAGGACTCAACAAGCTAAATAGAATGAATAAAAGATTCGCAACTTTTAAAATTATTTAAGCAAAAATGGTTCTAGAAGTAGTTCTATTTATTCTTTTATAAATGGAATTTAATCTAATATAAGTTTAAAACTAAATTAGGTAGAGACATAAGATTCTTTAACTTTAAATTGAGTTTTAAATGAAATTTTATTTTATTATTCTAGGAAATGTCTAGATCCAATTAAAATCGTAATTTATATAATTATGTTTTAAACTTCTTATAGTAAGTAAAGGAAATTTCTCCGTAGTTATAAACATATTAATTTTCTCCACAATAAAATGTATGTAGTTATAAATCAATGTATATTTAGAATTAAAACTATTAAAACCTGCCTTCAGGTATGATGATTCAAAAAAAACCGTTTATTTCAATGATTTACTAAAACGCTGATTTTATCTCTTTGAAAATCAACAACACCTTAAACTTTTTGCCGAACGAGTTGTCATAATTGGAATCTTCATTCATTCAAATATTGCTATCATTCAATTCAAATTTATACGAAATGATAAATAGATCCGGATAAAATAACTAGTGACTGGTCATGTAACGTGATGGACTTAACTAACTACCATCATAACATTAGTTTACAATTTTCTATAATATGATGACAATCAGCATTGAATATTTTGAAATAAACTATAGACCATTAGTAGGTATAAAGTTTTTCGGAAATAATTACAAACAAATCTAATTTTATAAATTTTAACATATATTCACTTAATTTTTTGAATGATTCAATTGTTTTATCATAATTATAATTTTTTATAAGATCACAACAATTAGAAATTCAAAGAACTCCTAAAATATTCCGGGCTCAACCGGGATTTGAACCCGGGACCTCTCGCACCCAAAGCGAGAATCATACCCCTAGACCATTGAGCCGCTTGGAAATAATCTAATTATTAGGATAATTCTGTTTATTTTAAAATTTTAAAACTGGATTGTTGGTTTAATTATAATAAAAATTAATTTTTAATTAACAAAAAAAAATTTTTTTTTTTTTTAACTTTTTACCTTGAAAAATTTTATACTTTCATTCAGGTCATTAAACAGTTTAAATAAAAATATTAACATTGACTAAAAGGTTATTGATATTATATTTCAAAAGATTTTTAATTATTATCGATATGCGGCTCAATGGTCTAGGGGTATGATTCTCGCTTTGGGTGCGAGAGGTCCCGGGTTCAAATCCCGGTTGAGCCCAATATTTTGAAAGTAATTAAGATATGTTAAAAGAATAAAAAAATTTTAAACAAGAACTCATCTTTTATTAAATTTAAATTTAAAAATAATCAAAATAAGAAATATGAACACAAATTAATTTGTTTTGTGGTCAAAATAGAGCACGTGTCTGACCATAGTCCACTCTCGCGATAATTTGTACTATATACCTAAATATACGAAATATGTATAAATGAATGGTCAATTATAATTTCATTTTAAATATATAGAAAACAACAACATAAAAACTGAAAATAGATTTCATTATTCAGCATAAAAAATAAAAAAAAAAAAAAACAACAACAAACAAGCCGAAAAGAAAATTCTGTGGAAAAATGAAAATTTTATTTTTCATTCAAGAACCCTTTTTTTCACATCATTAACATTATTAACTAAGAAAAAGATAAAAGAATTGTTTAAGATAAATGAGATTTTCTGTTTTTATGTATGATAGAAAAAAATTATTTTGAACCAAACAGCAAAGGTTTCGAGATATCCAACAACAACAAAAAGTTCACTTTCGCAGCACGTAATTAATATCTTTTTTTGTTCTCTTCCAGGTAAATTGATGTTTTGTCAAAACTGAAAAGATATTATTTGAAAATTAAAATCTAATAAACGCCACATTCTATTTTATTTAATTTTATTTATTTTCAGTTCGAGCTCCTAATAATCACATATACAAATTACAAAATTAAAATTTAAAATAGAAATCCTAATAAAGTAGAACATACTACATGTATATATATAAAAAATTACAAAAACTTCGAAATCATCAACTCATCAGAGATAACACAATTCGAGTACCTCAATAAAACTAATTGAACTAATGTTGATGAAAATAGTTTCGAAATTTCAATATTAAATTTCAGTGTATGTTGGAAAAAGGTTTAACAAATTAATTTTCATCACAATGTTTTCATGTTCGACTTAATTTTTCAAATAAAACATATAGTTAAAAAAGTATATTACATTTGTAGTACACATTTATAAAGAAGCAATCTGATTCTTATATTAAATTTTCACTGAGATAGTAGTTTTGCTGGCATGAGAAAATTAATGAAAGATGTATAAAAAAAAAAAAAAAAATGAAAACAAATCAAATGAAGATCATTTTGATTAAATTTGATGTAATTTTAACTTTTTTTCAAAAAATGATACCTTATTTTTTAATGCACTAAAAAAAAACCAAGAATCAGTACAATGACCCTTTCATAGATAAACCAAAATTCTATAAAATTTATCCTTGAGATAGTGTTTCTTTAAGGATCAAAATTGATTTTTTATTTAGTATTTTTTTTTTCGAAAAAGGGTTGATTTTTTCCGCTTTCTAGTTTAAAACCTGATATATCCCTTTTTGGAATATTGGCCAAAAAAACAAAACTATATTTAGGTATTTTTATAAATTAAATTGAGTTTTCCATGAAAAAAAAAATATCTTCTCAAGGATCATTATTTGGCTTTTTAGGATATTTCTGAAGGATAATATAAAAAAAAATATATTATTGTATAACTTGCAAAAATAGTTTGATTTAATTTAAAGGGTTTGTTGTAATCTTATTTCTGTTGGTTTTTAATAGTGTCAATTTTAAAGACTATTATAGCTACAATGAATGTTGGGAGTAAAATTGTATAATCATAAATATTATAATGATAATAGTGCAAAAAATAAAATAGATAACTTGATATCTACATATTCAATCTACAAAAATTTAGAATCTGTAGAAATTCTTCCTAGAACATTGAAAATGAAAAAAATGTTTTAATAAACCATAAAATATTTTCTTTTACCTACAACCAACCATATTAAATAAATTAATAAAATTCTTTCTTTGAATTCGATCCAATAATCTTTACCAGTAAATGCACTATTCCAAAAAAAAAAAAAAAATTAAATTTAAATTAGTTATGTAAATTAATTTCGAATAGGTATCACTGCAGAATATACAAGGAAATACATACAACCAAGATTTAAAATTTTTTTTTTACCTCTAAAATAGTTTTTTTTTTCCTTGGGTTCAAAACAGGATAAAATTTTTGTTAATTGGCCCAGGTTTTATGAAAACATGTAAATTTTTTTTTTGTTAAAATAAATTTTATGATTCTTATCATGTAAGCATACTTTTTTTTTTGTCATCCAATTCCCATTTCTGGCGCGAAATTAATCTATCATTTATTTGAAAAGCTAAAATAAAAAAAAATTTTGTTTGAAAAAGGTGAAATGCATTTTTATAAGTTATCCTTAACAATTAAAATGTGCAATTTTTTTTTTTTTTATAAATTTTTGTGCTTCTTATTATTTAATTTCATTGAAATCTTTTCATTTGTGCAATAATGCAAAAATTTTCAAATTAAAAAAAATAAAACCATTACATAAAGTGTACGATAGTTTACACTTTATCTTTATCAAAATTGATAGAGGAAGATAGTTAATATCAAAACTAAGTAAGTACAATATATATAGCACTGGTAAAAGAATTGTTAAAGACCAAGGGGGGTCTGCATTTTTTTTTCACAGACTTACTTTACTTTCAGGACTATATTTGATGATTGTTTTTCGTGATTCATACATAAATGACTAAAAAAAAGATCCTCAAAGGAATTTTGTCCTTAGTTAATACAAAATTAAAAAACAAAAATTCAATATTTCATTGAAAAAATATCAAATTTTCCAAAAGTTTCAAACTTTTACACTTCCGATATTGCAAGAAGAGAAAAAAGGACAATAGTTTTCTGTTAAAAAAAAAAAAAATGTTTAACAAACATTTTTCTTAAACTTTTATTAAGAACTTTATACATATTTTTTTTTTGTAGTTTGAACATTAACAATATCTGGAAAAGAGGCGCGTTTTCATGCATTAAGATAAAAATAAGGGGTAATTTTTTTTTTTTTCAAGTTTTGCAATCTTACAAAAAATAAAATTGCAAAAAAAAAAAAAATGTTTTCATTATTATTTTATGAATAAAAAAAATTATAAATTTTTTTTTTCTTTTTTATTAAAATCAAAAATCATTTCAAGCGAAAGAATATAAGTTTTTTTTTTTTTTTTAGAAGACGATAATAAAAGAAAAGATTTTTCAAGTTAAAAGAATTAAAAATTTTTGGCGCACTCAGGCAGGCTAAAGACGTTTTATGAACACACAACCTACTCCTCAAAATGAACAATAAAAAAAAAAAAATATTTTCTTTTAATTAAGTGGGTAAATTTTTTGGTGGTTTGCAAAATATTAAACTGCTATGCCGCATTCGCATAAGAACTTTAAATTGTTAAACGGGATTTTCATTCATTTATATAAAGTTCAACATAATGTTCTAATGTTTTCTCACGAATATTTTGACAGACTATGTGATGATCCAGATGTTTCACAGAAGTTTCAAAACATGAAGTTATTAATATTAAAAAAAAAATACATAGGCCTAGAATTATTAACTGCAGCAGATATCCCGAAATTTTTGGTTCATTGTGAGCTTTAAGGAATTCAATCGTGTATGAAGAAAAAAGGTGAAAATATTGGGATTGTAGGAATCTTGTCATCTCTTAGAACAGATTTAAAACGTAGAACACGATATTAGGCATAAGCATCACTGTTGTACATATAATTTTTGGAAACGAATCAACGAAATATAAAGTTTAGCTTACTCTTTTACTATATCAAACGTTTTCAGTAGATTAATTTAATAACGATTATTATTAATTCTTTTTGTTTGCTGTTCGTTTGTTTTTCTTTTTTGCTGATGCAAAATTTTATAATTTGATATATACACACAGGTTGATCACGTTTCGTTAACGGCAAAATTTATTATACAATTTTCTTTGCAACAAGATTGATTAAAACATTCGTTTGTATATATAATATAATAAATAATAATATTAAAACTATGACAATTGAGAGTTCCGAAACTATGTGATATTTTCGACCTTCCAGCCATGAATAAAAAATCACTGATTTTTCATTAAATCCGCTTCCTGCTTTCTGAAATATACTAGGTATACTTTGTAGGCAACATATAAAATGCTTGATCTAATAAAAATATTTATAATCTATTACTCATAGAATTTTTATGCCCTTTTTTAGTGAACCAGCGTTTTTTTTTATTATTATTCTTGTCAAAATGTAATAATTATATATATTATATTGAACATTTTTTATTGTGACTAAAATGAAAACTATTTGATTTGTTTTTTCAATGTTCGCTGATTAACGAATAATAAATTAAATTGCTACCCACATATGTCCATGGAATATAACCAAATTGAATTTGTTTGGAAAATTTAAATTTTCATATTGCAAACACAATATAACGTAAAATCAATGTGATTATATTTTTCTTTTTTGTCAATAAAACCAGCAGAATTCATTTATTAAACTTATGTTATGATTTTTAACAATACTATACTTACTATTGCATTATGTATAAACCTACCAATTAGGTATATAAACTTTTTCTTTTACAAATCTTACATCATTATCTTAAAAATGAACTTTGGCTAACTTCATAAACCAAATTTAAATTCTGTGTTAATAGAATATTTTTTTCTTATACATATAAAAAAAATGTAATCTGAAATCAAAGACCTAATAATTTAGGCATCTGCGATAAAAATTAGAAATTTATAAAAATACATTTACAAAGATTATGGTTTGATAAAAAAATTTTCATATATGTATTATTATTATCATTATATATTTTATCGTTCGCGCTGCGCGCCGTCGTTCTAAAAATCGTTATGTAAATATGCGCGCAATTTAAAGGGTTATTTAGCAAATTTTTCTAACAATAGAATGTTAATTTATGAATAAGTGCTTAGGAAAAAATAAATTTTTGGTATCTCAAATTTTTTTTTATATATATTTTATCTTTATTTTTTGTTGCAATTCAAGTAATAAGATTTTCATTATATATACCATGTTAAACGGATAGAGGGAAATACAAGATGAAATATTATTAAAAAAATATAAATTCGCGCCATAATTGCATTTACTTTTATTTTTGGTTTATATAAAATATTGTTAGATAGATTATTAAAAGTGGCACGTGTCATAGTCACAACAACAAAGATAATCAATAACTTTAATTTTTTTTTAAATATTTTATTTAGTGATCAAGGAAATATTAGGGAGTTAGGTTCTGCAACTCAAGGCTTTGATACAAATTACTTATATTTACTTTCATTCAAAAAATTTGATTTATATAGACCTATATTTAACAATTTTTAAAAATCGATAAAATCCTCTAAATTTTTTTTTAGTTCATAATCTAACCCAAAATGCGTCGCGCGTGTACAAGTTTCTATATTAAGTTTTATTTAATCATAAAACCCAGTTAATTAATAATTTTAATGCGTTGGGGGTCGTTATGTTGTATTTAGTGCTATAGAATTTAGATCACTAAATGGAGTATTATATGCGTCAATACACATGCAATCATTTAGATGCATCTGCGTAAATAATGAAGAAATTTAGATGTATCAGCGTATATAATGAAAAAATTTAGATGCATCAGCGTAAATAATGAAATCATTTAGATGTTTCGTATTGAATATTACGTAATACCTAAACAAACATAATATCTCTCACAATATTTCAATACAGCCAAATACAAAAAAAAAAAAAAAAATGAGAAAAAATGAGAATAAAAAATATTCTCTCTTTGCAACTACCTCTCCCCTACGCATTAAAATAGTATATTGGATATGTAAACAAAATTTGTTATACAACTCGTTCTGTATTTACACAAAAATACATTGACACTTGTCAATTTATATCACTCGACCTTCGGTCTCGTGATATAAGTATTGACTCGTGTCAATGTATTTTTGTGTATACAGAACTCTTAATTAATAACAAATTTAGTTTACATATACAATAATCTACTATAATAGTTTAACTAAAGACTTCTGAAATGATTTGATGTCCATATATTATAGGAACAGATACTTATTTAATGAGTAAAATTGTCCAATACATGAATATGTAATAATGTTGTTAAAGGATCATATTCTATAATCTATAATAACCTAAATATTTCTTTTAAAAATCCAGTTGCATAAAACTATGAAAAATCAAATAATTTTAATGTCTAACAAAAATTTACATTTTAGCTTTTGTAATGAAAAAGAACTCATTACGATTTTAATTTTTTTTTTTTGATTTTTACAGATGTAATTTTTATTGAAATTTCAACTGATTTCAAATCAAAACAAGTGGGATTATTACTAGTTTTTAGAACTCTTCAAAAACAATGAATTACAAATAACTGAAAAGTTTTAATGTTTTTTTTTTCGTTTTTTGGAGGGTGGGTTGTTTGGAATACATTTTTATCATTATAGGGTTTTAGAAAAAACTAAACAAAATTTATAATTTGGTAAAAAAAAAGGGGATTTTATACAAAATAAATAAAAAGCTAGACTTTTTATATATATATATATAAAATAGCCGTTCGTGCCTATAATATACAGATCAAGTATATTGAGCATGTGTAGTGTAGCTAGGGAAAAAAATGTACATATTTCATAATGAATACACTATGAGTACATTGCCCGCATTTTAATTTTGCGTGCGATTAGGGTGTTATTATTTTTTTTTCTTTTAGTTGCAGGTGATGATATTCTGCTCTTGTGTATATAGCATGGGGATGGAAAATCGATACAATACTATGAAAATATAATATTTTCTAATTCAGTTATCTAGGGATAGTATATTTTTGACTTAAAACTTGTTTTTCTATATAGAGAAATATTCGCCTGCGTTAGAAATAATATAAAAATGTCATTGAACTTTAGAAAATAGAAAATTTGTATCCTGAACTAGGTTAAAAATATAAAATTAAAATAGTTAAGTATAAAAAACAAATAAAATTTATTAATTCATTAATCCATCATGAGAAATAATACATCTGGTGTGTTTTATGTTATATTAAATGGTGTAAAATGAAGAACTGTCATAATGAAAATGTGACAAAATTCAAAAAAAATATACATATATATCTAATTCATTATTTCGTAATTTAGTTTCCCAATAAAATTTATTCGTTACTATGAAGTTTGTTAAAGATATGATTATGAGATGAATGAAGAAAACTAACTACAATGTTGCTTAGAAAATGCTTATTAAAAGTTAATAATTTTTAAAACTAAAACAACAATCTTTGAAAAGCAATGATTTCTTAAGAAAGAAATATCTAATAATAGCAATTAATTATAAATTATAAATTTTTTCAGCTGGGATCTATCAGTTTTAATATAAAATTTTATTCAATGGTTATAAATACAAATCAGTATATAATTAAGTAGTTTTTTTTTATCCATTGGCAGATGAATTCTTAAAGATTTTTATTATAGTGACCCAATTATTCCAATATTTTTACCTAAAAATTTCTGAATTTAAAAGGGGAATGAATAAAGTTCAGGAAAATATTTGGCGAACATTTATTTTATTTTTTAATTTAATATATTTCAGAAAATTTCATATGTTTGTTTGTACATTACGTACAAAATCATGTACGTCTGAACGGTCTATGGGTGTTCAATAAATTAAAAAAAAAAATTAATAAGTTACACTGAATTTCAAATGAAAAATCAAAGTTATTTATTGCAAGAAACCGATAAATTTAATAATTTTTTATTTGATAAGATTTTGACACCTGGTTTTTTTTTTCAAAATTCAATTTGTTCGAAATAGTTAGTAACCATACCATTTAAATAAAATCAATAATGTAGGCAAAATAGTGACGTTTTATTAGTCAAATATATAACAATAATAAGATAGTTTTTGACTAATACCCAGTGAATAATGAGGTGAAATAAAGTAAATGAACCTTTTTTTTTATTGGTAATAAGGTTTATTTTCTGCTTTTATATATCAAAGTGAATTTTTTTTATTTTGTACAACAATGTCTTGAAATATTAAAATAAAATTAAATTCTGGATTCTTAGTCAAAATTCCCTAATTTAATGAAAATTACAATTATTCACAATTGAAATTAAATTCAGTTTTGTATACTCTTTACATTCTGTAGGAGAAGTAAAAATTTTGATAAACTTAATTTTCAGAAATAAAAAAATTAGGGAGCTCGTGCTATCTTCTATAGAAAATTTTTGTAAATTGTAAAATCTTATCCCTTTTCTTTTCTTGAATTTTTTGTTCAAGAAATGTGTTGTCAAGAAAAATGCACATCTGTCTTTATATTATTGTCCAAGTTAATACATATATATATAATATATATTTTTTTGCAATGTGCGGTCAAAAAATTAAATTGTTTTTAAAAGATTTTATAAAATTTCATGTTTTAAATTTTGATTTTATAGTAAAAGTTTTTAAATTAAAGTATGTATATGAATTTTGGACTTAGTGTTTAAAACTTTAATATATTGACAAATGCAATATATCTATTCAAAATTGCATTGAAAAATAAAAACATTTCCAATTAATAATAAACTTAATGTACCTATTATATATATATAAGATTAATTCAAGGATAATGGGAATACGATAAATTGAATTAATTTATTAAAAACAAAAAAATTAATAAAATATTGATCAGCTTTGTCAGCTGAATTTTAAACTTTTTTTGTTCATGTTTAATTTCAATAATTTAATAAATTTATTATTATTTGAATAAATATCGATTTAAAAAAATTTTTTTTGTTGACATAATTAAAAATTCATAACTGAAATTATTAATTATTTTTTAAATTTTTTTAATATTTTTTTAATATTTTTACAAACTTTCATAAATTTGCCAAAATTTATTTTAATCAAGGTTAACAACAATTTGGGTCATTTTTTTTTTTTTGGATTATAAACTTTTGGGGACACATTTGTTAAACATATTGGATTAAATTGGCGCAATTTTTTTCTGACGTTAAAGTATTTAGAATTTTTTTTAACCCTTTTTTATTCATTCTAAAATTTTGAATAAAAAAGATAAATAAAACATATTTATTAAAAAAAAATTTAATATAATCTTAACCAATAAATATATTTAAGTTTTTTAAAATTATGGGCATATATGTAAGTAAAATGAAAGTAAAATTTCTTTATTAAATTTCTATGGGAAAGAAGAAATTTGATCTTTATTTCGTATATTATTGTCAAAACGTCAAGAAATTTTTTTTTTTTAAAGAAAGGGGTAAAATTTTTAGTACAATAAAAAATATAAATATAAGTTTCATGTTATTGAGCGCTTAAGATTAATTAACAAACCTGAATACTAAGCTGTCGTTAATAGATTTTTAACATTATAAAATTTTTAAGGTAACCCTTAGAGCCAAGAAAATATTGTGAAAATATTAAAACTTTTAGTTTAATAAAAAAAAAAAGTTTTATTCTCAAAATCAATCCTATAAAAGTATAAAAGCTAATAATTTTAAAATCTTATAGTCTGTCTCACTAGGTATAGTACACCAATCTCACTCTTTTTCATTTTATTTCCGGGATAACAATAAATTCTCACATATTTCTTCTAGAAATTTAAAATTAATAATAAATTTTTATTGTCATTAGTAAATTTCTAATCTTTCTAAGGTTTTTCCCTTGCAAAATTTTAAACCCTTTTCCTTTAAATCTGTTTTTTTTTTTCAAATTATTTTCAACCTCAAGATTAATTTTCATTTCATTCTTGATTGAGAAACTAGAAAACAATTTTATTGAACTTTTAAATGAAAATATTTCTGTCAATAATAATAACGACAACAATTTATTGGTTTTTTTTTTAAAGTTATTTCTTTTAATCAATAAATAGTAAAGGGGTAAATTACATCAAAAATTTTTAATTTTTTCTTTCTTCTTATAAATCTTAAAATGTGAAAACAATGTGTTATTCAGAAAATTGGGAAAAATAGTTAGGTAATTAAATTATAATGAAAGAATATAACATAAATTTTTCTTTCAATTAACATTGGAAAATAAGAATGAAAACTATAATATTGAAGACAAAAAACTATATAAAGATCTAGTTTTTCTAGAAATAAAAAAAAAAAAATTGTAAAAGAAAAATTATTTTAAATGCGTAAATAAAAATAAATTTACAGAAAACAAATAGATAATTTAACCACAAAAAAAAAAATTTTATGTTTACATCAAAGAAGGGTCCATGTCCGTTTTTCATCATCCCAGCAGAAGAAAAAAGGTCGGTCCTGTTGACCTAAAAGAAAATTGCGCAGCTTTCTTAAATATATAAAAGTATAACAAAATACAAAATCTCAGGATCTTTATTAGCATTACAGATTACAATCTTTATTCTTTTATTCTCATTATATTATTTAAAATATTATTGTCCTTTAACAGGACAATTTATTTTCATATTGAATAATATTAAAATATAATTTGGTTAAAATTAAGGATCAAGAAAACTTAACACTTTTCTTTTTTTTTTTATTTTCTGAGAAATTTTTTTTTTTAATAATATTGATTGCTTGATTTCGAAAAATTCTAAATAAGGTAGTGATAAAGTTTCGGATGTTTAACTATTGCAGGTATGTACATCTTTATTTTCGATCGTGGTGTTTATTAAATCTATGAAGTTTTAACAGTACAAATAATTTTTGTCAAGAATTTAAGGCTGCTCTCAGGTCCATTTTGTTATTGGCTAATTTTGACTTTTGTATCTTTTTCAAATTATTATATAACAATATCTAAATAAGAAAAAGAGGTACAAAATCGTAAATTTAATACAATATTGTTCTAATCACATTTCTAGTCTTCCACATATGGACGTAGAGAAAGGGAAGAAAAAAATCTCATAGTTGATTAGATAAATTTTGATAATAAAAAAGGACAATTATTTTAAATGTATGAAAAAAAAAAAGTACAGAAAAGATTTACACATTGACACGGAAGGATAACAACCAGATTTTTCTTCGAGTATGAAAAATGAATAAATTTTTGAAGGTTTTTGCATTTAAATAATAGAATAATCAAATGTCCTTCAGATGAGATTTAGATTTTTTTTTTTTTTTTAATTTTATATTTGATTTTCCTAAAAGCAGATGTACTTCCTGATTTTTCTTATCATTTAGCCGTAGGTTTAAGGAACAAAATTTTACATATATATGTATATAATTATGTATGTACGGTATATGTTTCATTTACTTTTTGTTGTGATTAATATTCAAGTTTAATTGAAGGAATGGTTAAATCAGAAAAAAAAAAAATATGTGAATGGGTGAAAAAAAGGGTCCAAATTTTGTATTTTAAAACTAAGAGTTTATCATTTTATAGTAAAAAAAAAATTAAATTAATTCATTCGAATTGATTTTCTGAATATATTTATTGAAAATAGAATCAATGTTTTGCACTCAAGCCTGCTGCAAGCTTTATTGACTTATAAGTAGTACTTACAATGTTTAATTTCTTTTAATATAAAATTCCTAAATGAAAAATTATTGTTAAAAGCTTGAAGTTTGTCATTGTCATAGTTTGCCAGATGCACACATTTAATATACAAATACAAATTACATTTGTAATATATCTACCATATATTCTGATCTCAAACTTAATTACTTAAATAGCACGAATATTTCTTTATTGATAATTATGTTATTTCTTCATTTATTGGTGAATCTGACAAATTAGCATTTAAAGACCATTTTTTCAGATGAATTATTTTTTTGTGAATATTCGCGATTATTTTTATATGAATATTAACCATAATATAGCAATATTATTGTGCAAAAAGATCGTCTTAAAATAATTTTTTATAAACTTTTGTTTTCTCCTCTATTCAATTTCTCAAGATTTATGTTCCGGCGAAATTATACAAAATAAAAAAAAATTGATTAGGGACTTTATATCTATTTAAAATAAGGATAAAATGCATTATTATTAGAGGATATTTACTAAATGTCTTTTTTCTAACTGTTTATTTTGTAATGTTTTAAACTCTACACAGAAAAAAAATCTTCAAAAAGAAGCCAATTAAATGACACAAACAATATTGACATTAAATTATGGTTCCAGCTTATTTCATTGATTGAAGGAAGTTCATATCGATTGAGTCCGAATTCTTTTTTTTTTGTAACAGAACCAGCTCTTAAAAGGAATTAATAAAAGTTAATGTAATTTTTAAGTATATTATGATATTTTCTTCCCTGTGCCAAAGGAGTCAAAATTAGTAACTTTAGTTCAATTTGTTTAAGTTATATGGCAGAATAGAAGACCTTTGAAAAGTGAATTTTAAACATCTGTATATCAATTTAATAATAGTTTTTAATTTTCGAAAATCAATGCGACAGAAATTTTTGTTCTGTCCATCAGACTGAATTCTCTTGAACGAAAGATATATGAAATATAAGAAATTTAGCAAAATACGCATCAATGTTTTTTTTTTTTGTGTTCTGTGTACACATCGGAACAGCTGGCAAATAATATTGCATAAGTTGATTTTTGATATTAATGATAATAATAAAAAAAAAAAAAAAAATTACAATTTATTAACCATGCCAAATAATTATCATTATTTTTTTTTTTCAGACACTATTATTATTTTTGATTTTACTTTCGTTTATATTTTTTATAAAATTTCGGGATGAAAAGAAAGTATATGTATACCAAATAAAGAATCATATATATAGATAACTATAATAAGGGATGAGATTTGCACAAACAATTCGAGGTCAATAAACTATCAAAATTGATTTTTTTTTGTTTATTTCGTTTCGAAAAAAAACATACTAAGTATAATTGAGCCAAAAAAACATTATTGAATTTTTATATGTGTTGTATGCGTACAATATAAAACCACATTCGATATTGGCATCATTCAAAATTGTGTCTTTATACAGAATCGCTTGCATCTATTTATTTATTTCAGTAATTATTCAATTATTCAAAATCAGTAATTAAAACCGAAATTAAAATAATTAAAAATAACTAAAACTTAACAAAGCTAACCTATACATTTATTTCAACAGAAACTAAAATCTATTATTTTAAAACCAATATTATAATTTCTAAGACAATTAGATAAAGGTTCAAAGAAACCATAATTCGTACACAAAGAGCTTCATTATTTCTCGAATTTGTAGAAAACGGAATAATTGTTATGTATAATCATAGATTAAGAATACAGAAAGATGGGAACTTCATACAACATTATTTTTGGTATTTTTAAGTCAATGTGTTAGTAAAACAAAATAAAATACGTGATAATTATCAATGTATGAAAAGAATTTTATTTAGTTTTACTAACACCTTCACAATAAAATACCAAAAAAGACTGAAAAAATGTTGTATGAAGCTTCCCATCTTTCTGTATTCTTAATCTATGGTATAATGTACTTCTCATTTGTATAAATAATTTAAATTTAATTAATTTGGGTTTTGGGACCGCTAGTTTGACATCGCCTAGATTAAATTCCATGAGCTTCAAGAGGAAATTTAATAAATGTTAACTTTCTGCTCTCCGAATGATAATATTTCCATAAAATTAAAATTTTTCTAATAGATGATAGCGATTTATTTCGCTACAAAAGAAATATATAGTTACATGCAATGAATATACGATCTATACAAACATATATTGCGAATAAGAAATTTCTACATATATGTAGACTACAAAAAAACACTTCTTAATGAAAAATTCTTTAATAAATGAATAAATGAACCGATTAAATTTCATCGATAAATAAATTTGCGAAATAGATTAATCTATTTTAAATTTGGCATATTTGATTCCTCAAGCCCTTTTCAAAATGAATAGAAAAACGCAATTTCATTCAATTAACATAAAAATTGGAAAAAAAGAAAAGAATATTGAATTAAATTGCAATTTATCATTTATTATGTTTATTTTTTTTTCGTATAATATCTTTGCAAATCGTATATAAGCATAAATACATTTTCTTTGGAAATGCATTTATGTAAAAAACTGTATTTCTTTTTTTTTATTTTCACTTTCAATTGTAACAATAAAAATGAAATTAAAATTTAATCCCAAATAGAATCTAATAAAATGTCAGAATTATTTTCAACAAATAGAAGAAAATAAAGAAATTAATTTATTTATAAATTCAATGTACCGGAGCAATTCTTTTCAATAATGGCGTGAGATAAATTTTTTTTTATCGTTTTTAGATATTGCGCGCAAATAAGGTATATAAAAATTAGAATCTTTTTTAAGGATGAATATTCTTAGTCTAGAAATGTTTTTACTATTCAGATGAATATATCATATATATCTTTTACTTATCTCTAATAATATATCCTAATATTTGTTGTTTGGTTTTGTGGATAATTTTTAAAAAAGTTTTGTTCAGAAGATTCAAGCCCAAAGCAACACTTGTGAAGTAGCAACTTGAAATTCGAGGTAAGCTTGAAGTCCTGTTTCTATTTTAAATTCTTTTGATTCTTCAGTGTTCAGCATAAGATTAATTACACTTAATATTGAATTCTGCCGAAGAAAAAACAGGCGATACTTTCGAACATATTTTTTAAAATATTTTGCAATACAAAGTTCACCTAATCATCAGTTTATAAAAGTCATAAAAATCCTGGGAAAAAAAATATAATAAATAAATTTGCATAGAAAATTCATGCTAAAAAAAAAGATAAGTTGATCCAAATTTAAAAAAAAAATTCTCAGATATGATTTTCAAAGATATGGTAGGTATATGTATAAATTTTTAAGGTCAAAAAATATCTTTCTAACAAAGATTAAAAAAATTTTGTAATAAAGATATTTGGGAAGATTTTTTGCATTTTATTGTTTACTTCCTTGTTTGATAAGGTTAGTTCATTGTACCCTTGTATACGTATTTATGGTGTGTGAGAAAATATTTCAATGCAAAAAAGGATAAAAAAAAAGAAGAAAAAAATGATAGTAGGAAATTTTCCCACGAAATATTTAAATTTATTAAAATTTTTCACACAAATTTTAAATTTTATTTTGACTTATGTACATTATTTTTCTAATTTTTTCATTTGATTGTATAATAACTTAATTAGAAAAATATTGATTTTATGATTAAAACCATATGATTTATGTTTTAAATCAATTTGTCAATGTCATTAAAGAATTTCTGGCAAGGTGGAAACTCAAAACAAAAAGAAAAAAATTGAATTATTTCAAATTGTTCAAACAATTTTAAAAAATTCATTATAATTTGTATTACCCAAATAAAGTTGTTATAGAAGTTTTTTTTAGAGAAGTTTTTGATTGAATAAATTTACATTCGAGATTTAAATAGTTTTTACTCAAAAGACTTTAATAATCACATGAATATTAAGAATATTTTGATCCTACGCAAGACGTACAACTTTAAGATCTATATATTTAAAAAAAAAATATGAAACACATGTTCTAATAATTTATTTTCAAAACGAGGTGTGAAAATATTGTATTTTATAAATTTATTAGGCCAATATTACTTTCTTTCTAAAGTGGTTCATGATGTTAAGAATAAAAACAGTTTTTATTTTCTATCATATAATATACATAGAGGCATTTTTAAGGATATTTCATATCCTTAAGACAAGAGATATTACATATAGAAATTATATATTGATATATATCATATCTTGTTAACTTAAAATCTTCTTATTTCAAGTGAATGAAAGAAGGATCAAATTAAAGCATTTTGTTTCAAATGTTTTGATTAATTATTCAAATAGCTACCAGGATATAGTGAAGAAATCAATCTTCATTGGAATATAATTTTAATGGGGGTGTTAAAAAAAAAACTTTTATGAAGACATCTGGCTAATTTGTTTAAAAAATAAAGTGAAATTTTTTGTTTTTTTTGAAATTAAAACATTTATTAAAAATAAAACAAAAAATTGTGTAATTAAAAATATCCTGTTATGGTTTTTTTTATTTTCTATTTCTATCATGAAGATGGGTTAAATTAATTATTTTCAAAAATAATGTGGGAAAATGTTTAATAAAAAAAAAATATATATTTTACAAAATAAAAGATTATTTAAAAATATTTGAAAACAATTTGAAGAAATTTAGAGCATCTGAAGATCAAAATGACTTTTAATGGAAACAAGATATAATCTATCGCAGTTTTAAAGAATAGAAAATAAACTGTTTTTTTTTTTAATTGCCTAAATTGCAAAAAATATTACATATTTGTTTACCTCGTACCTACTATTTTTTCCGCCAAAAATCAAACTTGTTATAACTTATGAATATTCTATGCGCAACTCGTTTAATTATATACAATATCTTTAAATTAATTATTTTAAAATAATAAAGGATGAACGTTTTTTTTTTTCTAACGTTGAAGTGTTATAATCCTCAAGGAAATCTAAATTTTAATTCTTTAACAAAATATTTGAGAAAGAGCAGAAAAAAAATTTCTGGAAGATTATGTTTATAATAATAATATTATTAGAACAAAATATTTATTTATAATTTCAAAATTATTTTAATGTAAAAACCATTTTTATTTTCTTCTAATATAGTAATTTTGTTTCAGCTTTTTTTATGTTCAGCTTGTATGACAATTTTCTTTTAATAATTTTTAATTACTCAAATGGTATTCGCAATTCAAATGTCCACTTATAAAAACCCCATGGTTCTCTATCCGTTTGACGATTACTATATTTCTATATAAACAAGAAAAAAAACCCTCATCTCTGTTTGTCATCTGTTTAAAAACTTTAAAAATTTCATATTTTGGTATTTATAACAAACCTTTGATGAATTTTAAAAACATTTCCACT
Organism: Hybos culiciformis; assembly: GCA_964007475.1. Taxonomy (NCBI): domain Eukaryota; kingdom Metazoa; phylum Arthropoda; class Insecta; order Diptera; family Hybotidae; genus Hybos; species Hybos culiciformis. Next base: position 4,039,455 of record OZ023273.1, on the reverse strand, counting down.
AAATAAAATGCGTAGCTTGAAATCCTTGAAAAAAAAATTAAAAAAAATCAGGATACCAGTTAAAGCCTTCGGCGCATGGACATTAAAAAAATTAATTAGCATTTAAAACTTTTTTTTTTCAAAATAAAAAAAAAATTAAAAAAAAAAATAATATAACGTATAATTTAATTTTTTTTTTGTCAAAGATTTAATAAAAACGTTTTGTATTTTTATTAATCTTAAAAAAAAAAAACAAATAAATAAATAAAAAAAAACAAAATACTGTTTTTATATATCAGTTACATATAAAAAAAAAAAATTAATAATAAATATTACCTTAAATTATGTTATAAATAATATATTTTTTTTTAAATAAAAAAAATTATTTTTTATAAAAAAAATTATTTCTTAAAAAAAAAGTATTATAAAAGACATTAACCCTTAAATTTATAATGGTACCCCACAATGAAAAACATATATAATATATATTTTTTTTACTTTGGAAAATCAATTCAAGTCCTGGGTGTAGTAAATTTTTAGCTCCTGGCAATACCCATACTTTTGGAATAAAAATTTTGCTATCAATTTGGTACTAAATTGTGACGATTTTAAGTTCATAAAATTAATGATAACTAAGCATACCTAAAATTAGGAGTAAAGTAAAATTCAAAACATTCATCATTATTATCCTTCAGATTCCGATACTGCATACAATTTTTGAATTTTGTATTGTATTTTTTGCCGCCGAAATATTGAATACTGAATTTAGTACAAAAAAAAAAAGGGAAATGTGTACCAAATGTCAGTCTCTTTATTGCCGCACAACTTCATGCGAACATTTTTAATGGTTGAATATTAACTTTTTTGGTTTAATGAGGAAATTCAAGTATCAAAATAATATTGGTTCACTTTCATTATGAATACAAATTTGTACTTTTATTATTTAAGTTGTTTTATCTTGTTTTACTTTGTAACTAATAATTAATTTGGATAATTTTAGTTTTATTCAGAATAAATTACTAGTGTTGAATAAATTTTGAGTTTTTTAATTGATAGTTTAACATTTTTATTTATTTTTTAGTTGAACTTTATTCATTTTCAGAGCGACTGTAAAATAGAACCATTGTTAAATGCACTGACATTTTAGTCAGAAATACGTATAATTCCTTAAAATAGCCACTTCACTATTATTTTTTTCCGAAATAAATTTTAAAACTATCCAGTATACCCATTTGTTCATTAAAGTTTTACTATTTGGAAAATATAGTGTTAGCAAAAAAAACCTCAATAACACTTTTCCTTTTGTTCAAGAAAATTTCTACGTTGATCTCAATTTTTTTTTCAATAAAAATAAAAAAATTTGTAATTTTTACCCTGAAAACATCCCGCGGATTTTCAAAATAAATCCTTCCGCGTTCCCTTACAGATTTTTTTGTTTCTAGTTTTTATTTTTTTTTTTGTTACCTCAAGAATCATGTCATTTCCACAAAAAAAAAGCTTTGTAGGTATAAAAAAAAAATTAAATTTTCTTCGTTTCTGAAAAAAAAAAAAAAAAAAAGGATAATGCAGGAAAACAAAGCGAAATTGGATGTTTTCCATGTCAGCAATTCTTATTATTATTTTTTTTTTATTTCATAAATAAATAATCATTGCAGAGTATACATAATTTTTTTTTTTTCTCAGGATCCGAATTTTTTGTTCTGATTTACTTTAAGGGTGTCAAAAAAAAAAACGGAAAAAAACGAAAAGGGTTAGATTCTTGTAAAAAAAAAAAAAAGTAAATAGTTTCAAATGTTTGAAAAAAAAAAAAACTAAATCTATGATAGTGAAAAAAAAAAAACAATTTTTGAGTTTAACTGACAGTGAATCCTCTTGCATTATTGCACATTTAATTTTGAATTAAATAAGAAGAAAAATATAAAATTTGTTAGCGCCACAACATTGTACTTCGAATTCAATTCATATAGAAATTATAAGTTCTCTGATGATTACAAAATACGAATTATAATTTTATTTTCTGAAATATTCTAGTAGTACTTAAATAAAATTCTTCAAAAAACACAAACAGAATTTGAATTATTGTCTACTCCTGTATTCCCAAGTTGAGTGACACTTTTCACAAATTTCAAAAACTTATTAATTATTATAATTATTTTACTCTAAGAAAAGGTTCTATGCGAAAAAATGTCGTATGGGTTCATTTATATGATTAGAATGAGCTTCAATGTATCAAATATACAAAGATCCCAAGGTTCTTTCATTCAATATTATTGGGTAATATAAAACAAGCATATCCTTTTTTGCAACCTAAATATGCTGTTCTTATCCCTTTTTCAAAACAGATGAACTTAATTCACGAACCATTTTTACAACAACAATGATTATATAACTCACAAAAAAAAAAATTTAAAAACATTAGAAATTAAATATAATCCAATTTAGAAAATTAATGGAGATAGATTTCAAATTATTTCTATATTTTTTATTTTATTAGCATTATAAAAAATAATTATAAAAAAATGTTTGAATTGAGTTTTTAAACCCATTTTTGTACTAAAAATGTAAACGTTTTCAAGTTAAAGTTTTGTATATTTATTTATTTTCGTTTAATTCAAACTATTACAAAAAAAAATTGTTAATTCTTAAAACATTATTTGTGTTTAAATTTAATTTAATTTTAAGTGTACAAAAGTTTTATTTTTAAACTATGCTTTGTCAAGGAAAAATCTATAATGTGTTTGTACCTAGTAAGCATTCTGTTAATAGGTTCGTGTTGTCCGTAATTTGTTCTGTGGTTTTTAGTTGTAAACAAATTCGTGTTACGAAGTCGAAGGATGAATCGGAAATTGATTTGTTGGGAGATGAATGAAGAGTTAATTTTCTTGTTCAGGGATTGCGATATAAAAATGCAACTTCACGTCTTTTCTTTAATGATACGATATTTATCAATTTTAATCTATCTTCATAGGGGGGCAGTACTAAGGAATCAGTCCAAGTTAGGTGTCTAAGAGCAAATCTTAGAAAATTTCTTTGAATGGACTCTATCCGCTCTATAAAAATAAGATTTAGATTTAAAGCAGTAATTTTGGGTGTAAATATCTCGTTGTCTTTTTTTTTTTTTTAACATAATCCCATTCTCCACATAAGCGACAGATATTATTTTTAAAGTAAAATTCATTCACATATTCCGAATAGTAGGTACCTACATATAAAATAATATGAAGAGTTTCTTGAACTTTTTTTGTTTCAATAGTCTGTTTCAAATTCAAATAAAAAAAAAAAAGAAACATAAATAATGCATTCAAGTCGATAAAATTTTTTTTATTTATTTATTTTAATTTATATCAATTAATATTTCAAAATACTTTATTATTGCATATGAAATAAAAAAAAAATTCAAAGAATCTGTCTTGGAAAATAATAATAATTTTTTTCTTTAAATCTATATATATTTCTTCGTTTTGTTTTGTTTTTGGATTTGAATAATTTTCTTTATATTATTATTTCTTTTTCTTTTTTTTTTGACAATTAAATATAAATATGGAAATGACTTTTTAGTTTATTTATTTTATGAATAAAAAATCTCTAGGAAGAGATTCAAAGAAGAAACTGTCAAGAAAATTATGCTTTATACTTAGAGAAGTAAAATACATATGAATATATATATAAAAAAAATTCAAATATTTTTTAATATGATGAGGGAAATTCAAGTTTTTCTTTTTTTTTTGCCTTTTTGTTTCATCAATGATCGTACAAAGAATAAAATTATATAAAAAAAATTAAATTAATTTTCTTTTTAGAATTGAAGGGTTCATTATTGTTGTTGTCTAATCTAGTTTTGAAAAACATTTTATCGATAGAGAAAATTATTTACATAATGAAATTAATAATTTTATTATTATTATAATTTTGATGAGAGAAAACGAGTTCAATTTAAGAAAAAAAATAAAATTTAAAGTAAACTATTTTATTATTTAAATATGTACTAAAAAGTAGAAAGTATAAATAATTTTTTTATGTTAGAAAAATTGTTGACAAGCATTATATTTAACTAAAAAATAAAATCAAAGGAACAAGACCAATATTCCTACACATATATATAGGAATATAGTGAATGTGAACTTGCAATTAGTTTTTGACTCACTGCCTCTGAACCGATTGCTCTGAAATTTGTATGCATTTTTTTCGGTAATGTGTTAAAAAAAAAGTTTAGTAACCGACGAAATTACATTATACTGGGTCAAATATCAGTTGCAATATTGGAATTGTGTTTTAAATAAAATCGTGTAATAAAAATAAAACCATTCTTATGATAAACTATTTTTTTTTAAATACTTACATTCGAAATTTTCTTGTTTTTCATGAATTAATTTATTAATTGTAACCGTTAAATTTTAATTTTATATAAATTATGTATAGTTTTCAGTCCTCTACGATGATTTCATATGTATATGCTTGTCACAAAATTAGTGAAATTAAAATTAATTGAAATTATCAAATTAAGATAAAATTGAAATCATTATTAAATAAGGATGTCAATATAGTTTTAATTCTGAGAGCTTGTTAATTTAAAATATATCGAAATAAATTAAAACTAAATAATTTCCACCACAGTCTAATATATTTGTAATCTATTTTAAATACTTGAAAATGTATTTTAAAATTTTCTCAAATTCGTTACGTTTAATAAAAATTGCCCAATAATAAAAACCAAGGCTGGAGCACGAACATTTGAGCGCCAATTTTTATAAATTCAATAATTTGAGGTGAGCTAAATTATTGTCTGATTTATATTTCTATGTCGAAAGGTTTCTAAAATAATCCGATTTTTTATTTAATTTAACTAATTCAAAATATAATTTTATATTATCTATTTAAATTCAGCTAAAATTAATTTATAATATCAGTGGGATTTGCGATTAACGTATAAAAAACTTATTTCTAAGCAAAGTAATATCAATTCATATTTGTTTAATAAAACATGTACCCTCCTCATACCTAAATTGATATTTTTAAACTAATTTCTGTTGTTGAATATTCTCAAAATGGGTCAAAAGTTCGTTATAAAATCGATATAATTTTTTTCAATTTATTAGTTTCTTATAAAAAAGAAAAAAAAAATTAATAAATAAGCAGGAAAAAATTTGTTTTGAGGGTGCGCAAACTTAACATTAGAATATTTTTATGTATATATATGTATTAATTGTGCTCCAGATATATCCTTTTGCACCGTTACATTTAATAAGCGCGTGGTATATATATAATTTTATGCGCAATAAAAACATTTTTTTCTTCTTTTATTTTTGGTTCAATGAAACCCATATACCACCGACACAAAATTTTTTACAAGGGTGGTTTATTATAGAAAATATAAAAATTAATTCTAATGTACTTATTTTTAGAATTTTGTATTATTGTTTTTACAAATAGAGGAAAAAAAAATTAGGGTGCGTGACTCAACCCGTTTTAGAAGTTAAAGTTGAAAAAATAATGCATCTATTTTCATTTTTAATAACAACCCTATACATTGCATTTGTTGTTAAATTTCACTTATATGAATGAAATTAAAATGCATGCACACTAAAACATGCAAGCGTTAGGTATTTCAAATAGAAAACGATGACGTTACGTAGGTGTTTTTAAATAGATCAAACATTAATTCGATTTCTGCTATGTTTTGCATTGTACTAATTGGATTATAAAATACTTGTTATTTGGGTATTTTAAAATGAATGAAAAGGACCTAAATTATAATTTATTTTCTTATAAATGATAATGATGCACATCTTTATTTCTCTTTTACATGCTTATGTGTATACTCAAATAAAAATAGTTTAAATTAAATGCCCATTAAATTCTTCTTTAAACAAAATCTTTATAATTGATTCATTTAACATATAAAATAATTTACCTTAGGTATAACCGTTCCATTAAGAAATCTTCGTGTCTTAAAGATATTACACCCAGAAAAAAAATGCTAGTTAAATTAACAATTTTTAACTGTTTTTAACTGTTAAACAAAAATTGTTGATGTTAAAGAAAAATTTTTTAAATTAAACTAATAAGTATTTGATCTAAGTAAAGATGCTTCTTATTTTAACATTTGATTTTGTTATTTTAAAATGTTTCAAACAGTTATTTAGTAAAAGCTGAAAATTGTCATTTTAACAACATTAATTGTTATTTTAAATATGTTTCATTTGAAAGAAATAAAGTTTTACTATTCTCTCTTTTAGATTAAAAACTCTTCTGTTATTATAACAATTACACATTCAATTGTTGATATGACAATAAAAGCTTTTGAAATAATGTTTTTGTTGTTATTTAAAAATGGTACATATAACAATAAAAATTGTCAAAATAAAAACCGCATTGTTAAAAAAAAAGTTTTGGTTGATTTAAAAAGCTACACTTTTAAAATAAATATTTATCTTGTTAAATTAAAGAACTCCGCTCTTAACGAGACAAGTTAAGAGCGGAGTTCTTTAATTTAACAAGATAAATATTTATTATGTTTATATTACCGAATTTATATTTTCTATTTAATACATTGTTGTATATTACTGACATAGCTCAGTGGAAGACTCTACATCACATTGAACACAGCGGTTAAGCAACGTCTCGTAGTGATAGTACTTAGATGGGTGACCAATAAAAAAAAAAACAATAAAAAAAAAAAAAAGACGAAAAAAGCGAAAAAAAAACAAAAAAAAAATCAAAAACAAACCAAGAAATTAAAAAAAAAAAACAAAAAAAAAAAACCAAAAAAAATCAAAAAAATAAAAAAAAACAAAAAAAAAAGAACCAAAAAAAACCAAAAAAAAAACCAAAAAAAAAACAAAAAAAAAACAAAAAAAAGGCGAAAAAAAAAACAAAAACAAACCAAAAAAATAAAAAAAACAAAAACTATTTTAAAATAATTATTTCGAATAGTTAATTTAACAGTTTGGCACCGTAACAATATATTTTTTTCTCAAACTGCTAAAATTGTTATAATAACAACTTAACATTTTAAATATAACAATTTTGTGTTAATTTTAACAATGTAATATGTCTTTTGAATTAACAATTTTTGCAATTTTAATTTAACTATAAACCCTTTTGCGCAAAATCTATAAAGATTTTTTGTTAATTTTACCTATAAAATCTTTTAATTTAACAATGTTTTTTTCTGGGTGTAGGTGTGTAAAAAACTTTATGATAAAATTTCTTGGTGCATATTGAATAATTGACCTAATTTTGGGTTCCATCTACAATACCTCTTGTCTTATCTATGTAAAAAAAATTTCGTGATACGATTTCTTGGTGCAAATTTATTCTTATTTATTCTCAAAACTAATTCTATGTGGCTGAAAACAATTTCTTAACTTTCATTTCGTTTTTTTTTTAAATTAAAAATTTCCAACAAATTAAAATATTTAACCCAAAAAGGTAAACTAAAAATAAAATGTTGGTACAATATTTTTAAGCTTTCTCGAACTGAAAGATTTATGAGTCTATGATTAAAAAAATATAATATGTACCTACGTATAAATAATAATTATACGGTATCAAAATTTATAATAAATTCTTTCATTTCATTAGTTAGAAATAAAAAAAAAATATAGTCTCCGCATCTGCGATTAGTTGCCTTCAAAAATTCTAATTATGTGAACTTATTTGTATTTGTATATTTTTCAAGCCAACTAAAATAAACCAAAAACAAAAAATAATAAATAAACTAAAAATGCAGATGTTATTCAAAACATTCAGATTTTGTTTTCTATAATACTTTTTGATTTGAAAAATGGATTTGGGACATTTGGGGTTTATGATAAATTTTTTTTTTTTATTTCAATAACCGAAAAAAAAAATTATTAATTTACATTTGGCTGAATGACTAATTTAATTTTTAATGAAATTTTTATTTAACCCTTTTTTTTTTTGTTTAAAAGAATTTTTTTTATCATGAATTGAATAAATATTCAATAATTACAATCTTGTAATTTTGAAATGTTCTGATTCAAATAAATACTGCACAATTTATTAAAAAAAATTGTTAAAGCAAACTAGAGATGAGAGTAGGCTTAAACATTAAAGTATAACAAAGTTCGAACTATGTTTTTATTTTTTAAATATGTAATTAAAAAAGATATTTTCTAATATTTTTGCTGCCATTGGATATGAAAAAAAAAACCAAAACAAAATTTTAAATAAAATTTTCAACATACACTTTTTTTTAGCTAGATTTATATAATATATATTTATTAACGTTTTTAATTCATAAATTTTAATTTACAAATAAATTTAAAGCAATTTAATAAGATTATAACCAACATCTATGATAATTATAATTAAAAGCTTACAAATACACATATTTGGCGGGAAAAAGTAATATTCTATGTTTTTGTTTCGAAATACAATTATTGAAAGAATTACGTATTCATTAAAGCCAGATTTTGGGATTCTAAAAAATTTTAATATTTCATTCATAGATTCTTCTATTTCTACCGAACCACAATCATATGAAATGTAAATATTTTGATTTCCTGAATGAATTATTATTGCGATTGTGCGATGACGAATTTAAAAAAAAATATCTATCCTAAAAATTGAAAAATTTAATTATTCCTAATTTTCCCCATTTTTCACAAATTGTGATCGTCTAACAATAAATCAGTGTCATCTGCACGATCTGGCAAACAAACGAAAAATTCAAACAAGTTTAATATAGGCCCTCGTGAAAATGGATTTTGATAACGTCCCCGTTTGTCCCTTAAATACGGATATCGCTTGTAATTAAACATTTCATTTGTTGTTAAATTCATGCAGGCATGCAATACTGATGTACATGTCAGTATCCAGCCGAGAGCACAGAATATGATTGCCTCTAATAATCCAAGGACATACAATAAAGTGAAACCCTCAATTATCACACAATAGCAGGCGAAATAAATGGTAAACGAGCAGTTGATTGCTATAGAAAGCACAAATAAAAAGAACCACATACGATTTTTAAGACCTACACAATTGTAAATAAATGGACAATGATGATCAAAATATTGAACACATCTGTTGCACACTCTACAATGCTTTGCCCGAAGTGGTCGCAAACATCGACAACTGTGACATAATCGTTGCAATATAACATTTCTTTTCTTCCACTTATCAAAATATGGAATTTGTTTGATTGCCCTGTAATATGTGTCTGAATTCAATGGAATGTAACCTGGATCACGACGATTGGCTATAATCCAGCTCAGCCACATAAGTATATTCCATGAAATGAAACAAATATGTGAACGTCGTAAAATATTCCATGTGATTGGAATACAACGAATCACATACATTGGATATCCCCATAGTAGAACGGAGAATAAAAATAACAATAAAGGCCCTTTTGTGTCACCAGCACCTCCAAACAATAAGCTCCATATTTCTGAAGCCGATGGTATCCATCGAGATTTCTTTTTTATTTCATTATACAAAACTTTGACAGCATCTTGATGACGGTGAGATGATGCCAACATCATTGGCGTTTTACCTTAAATTTTATACAAATAAAGTAAAACGTTTGTTAAAAAAAATAACCAAAATATTACCATTTTTATCGCGAGGTTCCAAGTCCATATTACTTTTTTCGCACAATAATCGCACACATGTCAAATTTCCGCTTAAAGAAGCCAAATGAAGTGGAGTTGAACCAAAATTATCAGTTTTCTGCAATTCTACTCCGCTATACATAAGTAATCGCATTAAATCAGGATGTCCTTTGTATGATGCCCAATGCAATGCTGTATCACCATTAATATCCGTTAAATGATTCAAAGCTCCCATACCCAATAAATAAGCAGCGGTAGCTGTTCTTCCGTACATACAAGCAGTCATTAATGGTGTTAAACCTTTGAAGTCGGCTGCATTAACTGCTACACCAGCTTGAAGTAAAATTTGTACAATTGATGTATGACCTTTTCTAACTGCCCAGTGAATAGGCCGCTGTCCCTGAGTACCTAAACAGGGCAAATCAAAAGGTGCACTGCTTTCAACCAAATAACGCATCATTTCAACATTACCATCCAAAGCAACCCAGTGGGCTGGAGTGTAACCATGTCTATCTCTAGCTGATAAACAACTTAAGCCAAATTTTTCAATTAGTTTTTCAACATCTTGTACTTCCCCGTTTTTAATAACATCAAAAATATGATCCAAATTCTCCATAGCTGCTGAATCTAATGTTATACCGTTGCAATCTGTAATTGTTATTGAATCATGATGATTTGATTGTAATGTTGAATTTGTTGTTAATGTATTGCTTGTGCCACCATTGTTAGAATTTGAGCTATTACCGTTTGAACTTCCATCAACTACACTTCTATGCTGATGATCTTCTATCGAGGGTGTTCGATCTTCATGATTGGTTGAATCATCCTCTGCCATACAAGTCAAAGGGAGGGCCCATACATTCCGGGCCGCTCCCGGACTAGGATGTACCTTACTGTTCTGCGTTCTGATAGAATTTTCTGTAGCCACGTTACAAAAGAAAAATTTTCCAAATAGAAAATAATATATTTGTTTTATTAACAACTTATTACGTGCTTTCTGCAATTAAATTCTAAATTTTTTATTTTTCCAATTAATTAAATTAAAATTTTTTTGAAAAATTTTCACTAGGTTTCACAAAATAATTTTAATTTATAAATTTTTTTTGTTCAAGAATTTTCTAGTTTAAAATTTTCAATCAAGGCTGTAATATTCACTGCACAAGAATAATCAATATCTTTCGAGGTGGATACGAAATTGTGACATTTTATACATTTGCGCAATGAACATTGGTGAATAGTGACTAAAAAAAACATTTCAAAAATGTTTTGATATGAACAACTTGTTGATAGAGAGAAATACTATATATTACAATATACTACAATAGCATTATGTACATATATAGTATAATATAATGTTAGTTGAAAAAAATTTTGATAACTATACAACAATTTTGGTTTATTTTTTAGCATAATCCTATCTTTTAGATATATTTTTTTAATCGCAATTTTAAGTCATTGTATCTAATAATCATTTTATGACAAATTAATATTTAACCATTTGCATCGAAGTTGTCTAGTACCACCATCAATACTTCTATTATTGGTTCAAATCAAAGTTTATGGTATGTGGGAAAAAAAAAAATACAAAATACAAAAAAAATGTGCAAAAATTCAAAACATTATGTATGCTTAATTTCAGTTAAGACCAAAAAAAAAAAAAAAAACAAAACTACATAACAATTCAATATAATATTAAAAGTTCAAATGTTAATTAATTTAAAAATTTAAATCTTAAATCATGATGGATGGTTCTTAGTATCTTAGTACTTATACATTTCCATATTATATTTGATTAATTTGCATACATTTTCGCTCTACAAAGCTAATAAAATCAATTAAATGTCTTATTCTCAAATTGCTTTTAATATGTAAACTTAAAACTATAATTTAAAAATTTATTTCAATTAAAAATCGTGTTTTGTTTATAAAATACAAATTAATAATAATACTGAAATTTATATCAAAAGAAGAAATACTACTTATGTGTACAGAACATATTTATGGAAAAAATTCATATGAATAAAAAAATTATTTAGTTATTTAATAATAATGGAATTCCAGTATTGGCAACTTGAGAACTCTGAAATGCTTAACTTATGATGTTAGTGAAAGGAAATGAAGGAAAAAAAAAACTCTTGAACGGAAAATTTTTCAACTAATTTATTTAATTAAATTTTAATAAAATATTAAATCCAGTTTTTTTTTTTTTTAGTATTTTTATGTGTAAAAGAATCATTTCAAGAAATCATAAAAAAAAAATCCCTGAAGGTAATTCTACAACAGTTGATATTTTATTTTTTATTTTACAGAATCTGAGCAAGAATTTGAAGATTTTTTTATTCACTTGTTGATCATGAACCAGAAAAGAAATAATAATAATAATTATTACTGGTTTGAATTAATACTTCTGGAGCTCTGGAGCTAGCACGTTCTATATTTCACAAATAATTTATATTTCCCTTAAGTAAATAATTATTATTCCTTTCATTTGGAATTTAATATTTTAATAATTTTTTCATGTTGTAAACAAAAAAAAAATTGTAATGTAAAGCAAAATGTTTTCACTTGTCACAAAAAAACCAAAAACAAAAAAAAAACCCAAACTTCTTATAAAGTTGGAATAAAATTGCCCAAAGCAATACCATTTTCACGGAATTTAAAAAAGAATTTAACTAACGGGTAGCAGGATAATTTAAAATTTACTGCGTAAAAAAAAAAAATATTTTTTTTACCGAAAAAAGAATTATATATATATGTACTTATATATTTTTCTCTGTATTATTTGTGCAATTTTCATCTTTATGATCAACAGCATGGAATTATAAATTAGTATTAAGATGCTGGAAGAGGTCAATAAAGTTCATAATATCCCTTTTCTTATTTTTTTTTCTTTAATATTTTCATAAAATTAATACCACATAAAAAAAGAAAAAAAACCAGAAATGTCTTGTATACCCATTTAAAAAAAAAAAAAAAAAAAATTTAGTCCATTTCTTTTTCAAAAGAAAGGAAATTTTCGGTCCATATACAATTCTAAATATGCATTTATTTTGTATATAATATCTTCGATTACTTTGAACAATAGAAATGGTAATTTTTGTTATTATTTTTATGCTCAAAATTTAATAGTCCATTGTTTTATGAATAACAAAAAAAAAAAAAAACATAGGGCTACTCTTAGATTTTGTTCTCACAAAGTAAAACATAATGTATTATATTATTATTATGTAAAGATCAAGAGTTTGTAAAATTATGAATGATAGTATTAACTCATAAAAGACAATTTTGAACAGAGTTGAATTGAAATTCAAATGAACTCTTTTTATTCGAGAAAGTTATCGAATGAGCATTATTTTGTTCTAGGGTTACTTATATTTTATCGTATACGTTTGGGGTTTCTAAGATTAAATTTTTGATAAGTTTTTTCAACAGTACTTTAATTGTAATTATGTATTTAATACAAGATTTATTTATTACATACATTTTTCCAATGTTCAACATTTATTTAATAAGATCGTAAAAATTTTTCAGTTGATCAAATAATAGAAATAACTTCACGACAGACAGATAAACTTTATATAAAAAGTAAAAAATAATAAAATAAAATAAATTCAACTAAATAACTTGATTCGGAATCTGGCCATATCTGGAAGATATATTTATTTTTTTTTGGACAGGGAAAATTTCCACAATAGTGATAACTAAAATTAATTTACATTTATTATCATAGCTTTAAGGGTATATTTATTTATAAATTTTAGAGGTATATTATTCAACATTCAAAATTTATAAAAAAACCTTTGGGTAATTACATTGTTTATTCTAAATATTAAACAAAAAAAAAAAATAAAAAAAATTAAATACTGTTTCATGTTATAAGTATAAATAATTGGTCCTTTTAGGATTTTTCTTCCTCGTTTTTTATTTTTTTTTTTATTCTGAAAGAAAAATGCATTATTTTTATTAGGCGGTTGCAGGATGTTGCGTAATCGCGGCAGCAAATAATGAATACTCTCAGATAGATATAATGTTTTTGGAAACGAGGTGATACTTTTTAGTGAATTTTCTTAAGAGAACAAAAGATATGAAAATTTAAATAGAGACTGGGTCATTATAGGTCATTCCATAAAAAGAAAAAAACAACAACAATTGAATGTTATAAAAAATTTAAATTTATGTATTTTACTCGCGACTAAACCGTTATTTATGTAAATTTTAGTTTTTTTTTTTTGATAAAATTAGGCAACTTATATCACTTTAGAAGAAAAAAAAAATCTTATTATTGGGGAGGATTAAATACGCAGATGAAAAGAAAATTTCCCTAAAAATTTTGTAATAGAAATAGAATTAATTATATATATAGAGCACGCGACATAATTCTGTATACGCCACTAAGTGACAAAAAACCGGAAGTTTATTATTAGTTTTTTGTTTTTTTGTAAAAGTCCTTTAGAAATAAAATTTTGAAAAAAATTAGTATTATGTAGCGTGGGAGATATAATTGAAAAAATTATCTTTTTATATCCTTTCATTAGTCAAGAACTGATTAAGTTTATCTTAAAGTTTTGTAAAATAAAAACTTGTTTCGTGCAACATAAAGTTATTTGTTAGTGAAATACATTTATGTTTTAATGTCGACTTCAAAGCTATAATTATGATGTTTTCAGAGATACAATTTTATTATGATAAATGAGTACGATTATGATGTACTTCTTCTTATCTAATATTCGATGTTCTTCCATTCATAATGATAAACCTAAAACATAAAATATACTTAATGTAAGTATTTAAGTAAATATTTCGTAATTTAAAGAAAATATTAAAAATAGAATTTCATAAAATGTCACAAAAATTTATATCCCGCTAAAAATAATAAATTGAAATTAATTGATAATTAAATAATAAATATTTTGCACATAAGGGCAAAATAAAATACTGCATTTGTGACATGAAAAAAAAAAAAAAAATATTTAAAATTTCAAAAGCTTACACTTGAGGAACTCTCACAATAAAAATCATAATTTTCTAGTAATAAAAAAACATTTTTTTTTTTTTGTGATATATAAAATTTCAAGTGGCTTTCCGTTTGGCATTGGAGAACAACAAATAACTATTAATAAAAAAAAAAAAACATAAATTGAAAGAATGCAATGCACATGTTGTTAATATTTAAATTTTATATACTGATCTTACTCACTTAATTAACACATTATAAAATTTATATACATACATATATGTATGTCCGAGAATAAAATAAAATGTATAAGGGATTTTTATTTTGTTTTAAAAAAACACTTGTTTGGCTTCGCTAATAAATAAAAAAAAATTAATAAAAGAGAATATTAAATTTTATTTCATATTTTCAATTAAGTTGATCTTCCCTAACTTTAAAGTAACTATATTTATCATTAAATTTCACATTTATATTCGCATTAATTTGACTCCAATCATTAAAGGAGAGATGCTAAAGCATATTATATTTTAAGATTTATCCCCAAAAGCGTTTTTTAAAATTTTTTTTTCACCCTCCCAAGATTTGGCTTCTATTTCTAGACCTAAGCATTGCATTCAGAATAACCTAAATATAAATGTATCTTATTTGTATTTATTTTTTTTCTCTGCTCTTTTTTGTCGTCGCATTAATTATCACAATAAAACCAAATCTGGATCAATATAAGTTTCGATTGCAAGCGCGGGATAAAATAATAAAAAAAAAAAGAATATTATTACATCACTACAGAATTTAAGAAAAAAAAAACAATATTATTGTTTTTTTATTAACGGAATTGCAACATACATTTGTACATAAATATATAATGAAATTTTGTTGAAGAACCCATATATATATATATAATTTATGTTCGTATATATTCAACGCTAATTAATGTTATAACGACTACATATGAATTGTTGCAAGTATTTTTAATTTTTTTTTTCTTTTTTTTTTTTTATGTTTAATTTTATGCGAAGTATGAAATTTTCTCAGCATCTTAAGACTTTGAGAAGCAGGCTAAAAAAATCTTTAATAAAAGAAAGCAAAATAAAAAATATAAAAACAACATAAAGTGTAAAGAAAAACATATAACCAAAATAATGAAAAAAAAAATTATGTTGGGCAAAAAAAAAAAAAAAAAAATTCAATTAATATTTTTTATTTAAGATATGTTCAAAATTTTTAAGTTCCAAAAATATTTTAAGATAGATTGCTTCGTCAAATTATTTCAGTGATATAAGCCTAACTAGTTACAACTTAATAGTAGTGGATAAATAAAGCGAGCATATTTTAACTTATCGATTTTTAAATTCTGAATTTTCTAAACAAAACTTTGTGGGATCTGGACTTTTTATTTTACAATTTCCTACTTTAATTTCTACGAAATATATTTAATTTTGTAATAGAGATCAACACAATTTTTGATAGTCCAGTAAGGATAAATTGTAATATATAACATTAATAAGATGATACACTTGAAATTGTTTTTTAAAATTTTAATGTAAGCTGAGTTCCTCTCGAATAATATTGATTCAGCGAAATTTAATTTTTATTAATTTTTTTTTTTGAACATATCTAATGATGAATGAATTTTTGTAACGGCTAAAATTACAAAAACAACACTATCTATTATATGTGATTAAAAAAAAAAAAAAAAAAAAAAAGGGCATACAAAGAAATCAAATAAATTGGAAACATAATAACAAACATTATAAATTCACATAGTGGAGACGATTTGTGACGTTATATGTTGGAGCCTTAAATATTCTGTTTTTTTTTTTTATTTATTTTTTTAAGTTCAACTTTGTTGTATAATGCATATATGTATATTTAATATATAATTATATGTGTAGTATCTTATGTTTTTATGTACATAAGACATTATAATAGAAAAATTTCATTCCATAATAATAAAAATCATAAAAAAAAAAATTATATTTTTTATTTTGTACACAAATATAACACAGACGAAAAATATTATTTTGTTTATGTGAGACCAACAGAAGGGAGGCTATGTTTGTTATGAAAAAAAAAAACATTAAAAATAGGTTTGTTATTTATCTTGAGCGTACATAGTATAATTTTTTTTTTATTTATTTTTTTTTTGAAGCATTATCAATTTATAAAACTATTTTTGGATTTGCCTCCTACTTCCATAAGAATGAAACAAACATCTAGATACATATAAAATAATAATAATAACAATTTCTTAGAATCTTTGCATAAAAATAGCATAAAAACTGGTTTAAAAAAAAGAAAATTTTGCATATTTGTATTTTGATTTGAAATATGTACATATATAGATTTCATACCTTTAGCAAAGTTACGGCGAAAAAAAAAATAGAAGAAAAAATCGATAGGTACGTATTTGCAAATTTACGAATTTTTTATTTAAGGCTTATTGGATTGGTATTATTGCAGATTGAATTGTTGAATTATACCTGCTACGCGCAGACTAGTTTTTTGTTGTGAAAGTTTCCCTTAATTATAGAATATTGAATCTTGATTTGTCATGGATATGAATATAATAAAAGTTTGAAACAAAAAATTACAATTTCAATAAATATGCACCACATAAGCCATATAGATTTTTTTTTCTTTCAGTATAGATCAAATGTTGTGCCCAAGCACGCATCAGAATGAACTTTGTTAATAATTTGTGTTAAAAGAATTATATACGCTTTGACTAATGAATGAAAAGTAATAAAAACTATTATAGTCTTGGAATATTGTATTTTCACTCATTATATTTATTTTATGCGATTATGTGTAATTGAATTAAACTTCACGTTTACGGTATTCGAATTGAATGAATCATATAGTTAGGGTATATTTCTTTAAAATGAAACAATTAAAAATATTTAGTATATAGAAAATAATCGAGGATTTAAAAAATATCACAAAAACTTATTAAAAAAGAGCGTGACCGAGTAACTGGGAGTTTATGATTTTTGAATATTTTCTATTGAAAAAATTTAATGAAATGAATAACTCAATATTTATTTCGAAATTTGTTATCAAGCATATTTTCCATATGATCAGAAATTCTCTTCACAAATAACGACCAGCATTTATTTATTTATTATTATCATATCTTTTTTTTTTCATTTTCTGAAATAAAAAGGTTCTAAAATTTAAATTACATACTTTATTTTTGGATGTTGGAATGTGGTCATGCAAGTCCTTGTTTATATATGGATTTTAGTTTTTTTTTTTTTTATTTCACATAATACCTTCAATAAAATTATCTTAAAAAGCTTTGAGAAAATCAAAATGACATTCAAAGAAGATTCCTAAATTTATCATTTTCGGGATTAATAAAAAAATAAAAACTCTTTCCAAATATTTTTTATTTATTTCAAAGTTGTCTAAAGTGATATATAAAGAACAAGTATGTTATAAAAAGAATGGGTAAAGTCAAAAATTATTGTTCAAAAAAAATTCTTAAAGATTCCCACAAGATCTGTTTTCTAGGAAATTTTATTCTATTTTTTAAACAAAAAATATAATATTAATATAATAATAATATTAATTGAAAATCTTCTTTTCGATAATATAAAAAATAAATAAGAGGATCGTATACGTAAAACAATAAAAATATAATTAGTTTAAAATTTAAAAACCTATTTATGAAAATTTGCCTTCCAATTTCTTTTCACCATGAATATAGTTCTTAATTGGAATACTGAAATTTTTATTTTGATAACTGATTTATTACATGCATTTATTACTTAAATAAACTATAAATCCATATAGATCTTAAATCAAACAGAATCTAGAAAATAAATTAAATTATGACATGACAGTAATATTAAAATATTTTTATAAATAACATAAATACATAAGTACCTAATTTAAAAATTTCCTTTTCTATTCTTAATGGATTTTTTTTTTTTTATCATTTTGAAAAGTGAAATTTACGAGCAAAGAAAATTAACAATTTTTTTTCTTAAGCTGAGTCATTTTTATATTTAAAATATATATAAAAAAAATCTATATAGGGTAATCAAAAGACGTTTATAGATTTACGTTGAAAAAAAAAAAAAATTGAAGGATACACGTAGACAACATCCTTATCTAGTGTTTAATCAAAGTGCATCCTTAAAAAATACATTTATGGATTTTAAATTAGTTTATTGTCAAAAGAAAAACAGTCAGTGAAGAGTTAATCCATTCATTCGTTTTTTTAAATCTGAATAAACAAATTTTTTTTTTTTCAAAAATTTTTATTTTTATATTTTTTTTTTTTAATTTGGAGAATAATAATAATAGATAAAAATAAATTCCAAATAGCATTAAATCTTAAACCAGATATTTTATTTCATTCTTTTATAGCAGAAATAAATATATGTATGTAAGATATATCTCCTTATAATAAAAAATAAACCTTTTTTGTTTGACACAAATAGACGAGTTGTTGAATTGATGATCAATAGAAGTTAAAATACAAAATTATATCATCTCGAACTTACGGAAATGTGAGAGAATCTAAAATGTAAAAATTACAAAACTATATTATTGCCAATCTTTAATTAAAATACACACAGTCGTTACGACATAATGGAAGAATTTTTGGGAAAAATGAGAAAATCAGATCACTGTATATTACTTTTTTATTTATATTGACAAATTATTACATTTTAGGTTTTGATGTGAAAATGCAAATTTTGAACTGATATTTACGTTTTAATTTACAATGTTTTTGTTTACATTTTTCTAAGACATTTTTATGACTAAAAGTTATACCAAATTTATAATTTGTAAGTGAAAATATTAGAAACCTCATTATATAAGGTTTATAGAATATTTTCTTTGATATCAAATATATATTTTAATTCTCATAATATTTTCAAATATAAAATGTCAAACAAGAAAGATTCGTATTACTTTTATTTTCAACTTTACTACAATTTTAAATATCATCACAGCCGGCTTAATAACTGCGATTGAGTTCAGTTAATCATTACGGCATTCTAAAAATCGCAATTAATAACTTTATTAGTGAAGTAATCAATAATCTATCTACTGAAGTAATCAATAATCTATGTACTTGAAATTAAATCAAAAAAAAAATTTGAAGTGTTAATTAACTTTATCTTAAGATTGACCTAATCAAATTGAACAAAAAAATACCTTATATTCTTTCAAATAAAAGTAATTTGCTAGAAATTAATTTTGTTCAGTTGATTTTAATTTGTTCCAGATATTATAACTAATAAATTATGGAAAATCTCTTGAAGTTTTTCTTTTTAATTGCCATTTCAACTATAGTTCAAGCTAAAATTTTAATTAAGCCAAGAATAATTGGTGGTACTGAAGGAAATATATCTGATTTTCCATATCAAGTAAATAGAAAATTATCATTTTTCATAAATAAAATTATAATTTGAAGTTTGGCCAGGGAATAAAATTTAACTAAGAATAATACTTTCATTAAATTTTTTTTTAAGAAAATACTTTAACTCGACATTAAAATACAATTATTAGTTGAAAAAACTATTTAGTTCTTAAAAATATTAAAAACATCAAAACGAAGAAGTCAGTTTAATAAGTTAATATTTTTTAAGTCTTTCTCAAAATAAAATTCTATAATATTTCAGCTATCGTTGCGAATTGGAGGGCGCCACAATTGTGGGGCTTCAGTTATTGCTCCAAGGTATTACAAAAGTAGACAAAGAATTTCGTATTGAAAATTTATTAAGTTTTTTTTAATTTTCGTTTTAGATATGCTCTAACTGCTGCACATTGCTTGGACAAAGAAAAGGCTTTCAATGTTACATTACTAGGTGGATCTACAAGATATGCTTCAGGTGGTAAGACATTCCAAGCTGATGCTTTGTTTATGCACCCAGATTATAATTCACGCCGCAGTGATTATGATGTTGGTTTAATAAGAACAAAAACTGATATGGTTGGTGAAAATATTGCAAAAATAGGCTTACCTGAACCGGATGGTTTGATTGATGTTGGAAAAATTGCGGTCGTTTCTGGTTGGGGTTATATGGAGGATGGAGTTAAAATTTTGTCCGAAAATCTTCGATTTATTAATATTCCAACCATAGAACAAGATGTTTGCCAAAAAGCTTTGAAAGATTTGGGTGGAATACGTGGAATGTAAGTTTATGGAAATATGTTTAAAATTAATAATTTATCGCCCTTAAAAACATATGAAATTAGTTTTTTAATTAATTAATTTCCAGGATGTTTTGCGCAGGTTCACCTGGCAAAGATACCTGCCAAGGTGATAGTGGTGGCCCAATGATAATGAATAATAAACAAATTGGTATTGTATGTGGAGGATCAAGCTGTGGAAGTGAAGATCATTATGGTGTTTATACTCGATTATCTAATCCAAATGTTCGAGCTTTTATAAGAAACGTAGCTAAGGTTTAGATTGAAATTATATCGAAAATTGTTAACGCATAAATTATTTTCCCACCAAATATAAATATGTTTTATTATTTTTCACAATTTTATGTAAAGTAAAAACGGATGTATCTAGGTTTTTTTTAAGCATTTTTAAACGCTAATTAAATTATTGAAATACAAAACAAATTCTTGAAAATAAAAGCGCGCCAAAACAATTTACATAATTAGACCAAGATTCTTAATATGTTCATATTTTTCCACTTAATTGGCTCTAACTATAGATATGTCTAAAAACGTAAATTTACAATCATTGAAAAACAGGGTAGGAATGAGTTAAAACATTTGGCAAACCTTTTTAAAGTTTTTTGTTACTACTTAATTTTGATTTTACAAATAAAATAAAGCTATCAGTTGTGTTACAAAATTGACACAATTATATTCACCAAATTGCAAAATTTAAAAATTCATAAAAGTTTTTAAATGATAGTTTAAACTTAATACTTAAAAATAAATCATAATATAATGTGAAAAAAGTTTTTTCTAACTTAAATGAAAAAAAAAGTTACTTATATGTACAATGTACATATATTGTTACTTATATACATAACTATGGATACAATTTACAAACATAATACTATTAACTATTGCTCCAATAGCGCTGTTGCATCATTTCATATAAAAATCAAAGCCTTTAATGATTTTCATAACGATCTTCTCTCAATTTTCTTTAAACATAAAACAAAAAAAACTACATCCATGAGACAAGTTATTGAGAAAAACAAGTTTATGATGCTTCTTTGGAGCTGCGGAAAGATAACAACAATCCAAGAGGTAAAAAAAAGCAATAAAACGTGAAAACATAATAAAAAAAAAAAGAAAAAAAAAAAAAACACCTACAGCCTACAGGATATCTAAAGATAGAAATTGTTCACCACAAAAGACAAATAAAAAAAATTTACTATTCTTCTTAACAGAATTTTTGGTTTTTTTTTTCTTTATTTTTATTTATTTACATTACTTTTTATTTTTCTAGAAATCATTGCTTTCATAATGAATACACAATTAAATCTTAAAATCTTGTAAAAAAAAAAAAATAATAAAAGAACAATGATTAGACTCGTATTAAGGAATAACAAATAAAGAAAACAAAAAAAAAAAAGAAATGGAATAAACTCCATGTAAAACCTGTACAATTATTTTGCGTGCTGCATTTAGTAGTATTCTTTAAACTCATTACGTTAAGAAAGCCAATTAATAGACTTTAAGGACTATTTATTATGTAACATTTTAAACAAGCGATCTAAGAATCAAATCACTTTCCTGTTATTATTTTATGGCTGAAACAATAGCTTTTGACTAAAGAAATTTCTTCAGTTTTGTTCTCTCAGCCATTTTTCCTTCGGATTAGTTTTTAGTCTTACCAACTCAGGAAGACATGTTAAAATCGATATAGTTAAAATAATATCGTGTTGTTAACCAACAGACGAGAAGTAGCTGATGTTATCTAACAGTGTAGTTAACTATACCTATTTATCTTCCGGACTTACTTTTCGATCAATTTCACGGCTTCGTATAACAAAACTCACTTTAATTAACAGAATGCTTATAATATGTAATAAAGTATAAAAATCTTATCAATTTCTCATTATCTATAATGACACTTCAAAAATAAAGCTTTTTACTTCGTACTATTTTGTTGTAATAAATTTTTTTTAGAATTAAGCTTATTGTAATAGTATATAATTAAACGGAATAAATAAATTAATAAATAAATAAATAATTCTCGTAAAGCCATTTACCCCTGTTTGTAAGTAAAATATACAAAATATAATACTTGGACAATATAATAAAGACGAACGTAAAATAAAGATCCAATTCGTCGCATTATTGTGACGAAAGGTCTAATCTTGAACTTATGTATTATATTTTTGTATATAATATATTTCATTTCTGTCAAAAATTTTTGTTTTATAATTAAATCAATATATTAATTAAGTTTTAAAAACGTTTTAAAATTTTTTTAATGCGTTGGGGATCGTTATGTTGTATTTAGTGCTATAGAATTTAGATCACTAAATGGAGTATTATATGCGTCAATACACATGCAATCATTTAGATGCATCTGCGTAAATAATGAAAAAATTTAGATGCATCAGCGTATATAATGAAAAAATTTAGATGCATCAGCGTAAATAATGAAATCATTTAGATGTTTCGTATTGAATATTACGTAATACCTAACAAACATAATATCTCTCAAAATATTTCAATACAGCCAAATACAAAAAAAAAAAAAGAGAAAAAATGAGAAGAAAAAATATTCTCTCTTTGCAACTACCTCTCCCCTACGCATTAAAACAGTATATTGGATATGTAAACAAAATTTGTTATACAACTCGTTCTGTATTTATACAAAAATACATTGACACTTGTCAATTTATATCACTCGACCTTCGGTCTCGTGATATAAGTATTGACTCGTGTCAATGTATTTTTGTGTATACAGAACTCTTAATTAATAACAAATTTAGTTTACATATTCAATAATCTACTATTAAGATCATTATGATTGTAATTTAATTTTTTTTTACTCAATTCCAAGTAAAAGGTATTTACAATGAAATGTGAATCAATTCATTTTGTTTATTTTGATTTTAAGATGAATCCAGTTCAATAAACTTACCATGTAACCATGGTTAAAAAGAAATTCCAACAAGGATGAAGAAAATATATGTATATAATTATATATGTATACCACATATATGTTATACAATTTAAAGGAAAAATTAAATAAAATTTTGTTTTTTTTTTTTTTTTATTTTTATAGTAAAAAAAGAAAGAAAACAAAAATATAATTTTTATTATTTTGTATTCAAAACATTTTTTTTTTTTTTTAAATACATATTCATATTAAATATATTTTCATATTATTATTTTTATAACTTATAATTCAGAACCTTTTTTTTTTTAAGATATATGTACATAAACACATATTTGAAAAAAAAACATAAATTAAAAATTCTTACAGGGAACAAATAAAAACATAACAAAATCAATTTGATCGATGGTTAAATGTCAAGTGCAATGAATGTGAATGATTTTTATTTCTGGGAACTTTTCTACGGTATTCAAATTGAAAGTGTTTTAGTTTTATTTTCGTTAAAAAACTTATCTAAAATTAGGTATAATTTTTTTTTTTTTTTTTTAAATAAATAAATCATTTTGATAAATATTTTTGTTATAAAAATTTTTGTAAAAAAAAAATTTTGAATTAATTTTAAAATGCAAATTGAACAACGAAATTATTATTTCGAATTTTTATTGAATATAAAAATATATAATATGAAAGTTTGTATATTCTTACGATTTTTAATAATTCATAAATAAAAATTGAAAAAATTATTTGATTTTCTTAAATTCAGTATTCTAGTGTGATTTTCCAGATATTCAAAAACTTGACAAAAATCACATCTAAACCCCTACGGCTAGTGCGCACATAATAAACAATTCACAAACTTAAAAAATTCATGGAGTCTATCGAGTCTTTGATTTTTCGTACGTATGACAACGAGCAACATTTTATAGCAGGATTGTAATTTTGTTATGAAATGCATTTCTTCAATTGCCTCCGAAGCAACGTTTTATTTTTAAACCAAACGATTTCAATAGAAACATATAGGTACATTACATACTAATTAAAATATAAATTCAAGAAAAAAAATTGAACTATTTTACCGATAAATGGAATTTTAAGAAAGCTTATTTTTTCTTATTATATATATTTACATTTTATAATTGAATAGACTCATGCGAGTAATTTTTGAATCATAACAAAAATTTATCTAGAATTCTAAGAAATTTCGCGCATTTGGTTTAATGGACGATTATAAAATGTATATTGCTTTAAAAGCTAAAAACACACACATTACAATATTATGTCAATATTTATCAGGTAAAAAAATAGGTATGAATATTTTTTAAGCCTTATTTCATTAAAATCTCATTATGGCGGCATTTTTTTAACTTTCTGTTGATAATACAAAAGCATCATAATTTCAAGAATTTTTTTTTTATTTTTATTTCTGAAGATTTATGTTGTATATAAAAAAAACTATCCCGAACATCAGATCATTATTTACTTCTATATAAATTTAATAAATTTTTATCGCAATTAATTCAACAAATTTAAAATTTTAATTTTTTCGATATCAAGTGCATTATGCAATTATGAGGTTTGATAAGCTTTGGGTTTAATAATCTATCAATAGCAATAAAATGTCATATACTTAATAAAATGTTTTAACAAAACTACAATGTTTTGACAAAAATAAAATAAAAATACTTCAAAACCAATAATAGTAATGTTACAAAAAATATTAAATCATTCAAATTAAAATTCAAACACATCTGAATCGTTATTATTTATGGCGCTAATAAATCAGCTTTTTATATTGAATGCCATAACTCTTGAACTTAAAAATAATTATTTTTATTTACACAAAAAATTAAAAAAAAAAAATTGGCGCGCGAAAACTACGATAAGAAAACATAATTTAATTAGGAATTTCCTGCCCAAAAATATGTAAAAAAAATTTTTTATATATCAACTAGTAATATATATAAAATACTTATAATAAATAAGTCAGTGTCTTGTTTTTGTTGTTAAGTTTATAGATTGATAATAATTTTAATTAATCAGTTATAGAATTATATACATTTTTAATAAAAATCAAATAAAACCACTATGCTTTTTTGAGTATTTTTTTTTTCAGATCTTTAAAGTGAAGCGGCATCCACATTATTCTGTTAACGAAAATCTTAGGAACTCAAACTCAACAATTTATTTCCATCCGATAAAATCTTTGATTACTTGGGATGTAAATACCTTTCTAGTATAAGATAAAAAAAAAAAATAGTCAAAACCAACAATAAATATAAGTTAAATTATTATATTTTTAGCTTTCGTTCCAGCCATAACATTCATCTTAATTAAAACCGATAATATTATACGATAATAACGGAAATATGAAAGTATGTACTTAGTGTAAAATGTACATTAATGTAAACATAAAGTTATGAATGAATATCATTAAGTAGAATTATATGTGTAATTTAGTTAAAAAAAAAAAATTCTTTCAAAACCGATAAGAGTTTATTGTCAAAGAAATACTTTTACTGAATCAATATTGAAACAGATGTTTTTTTTTTTTAACTATTTTGAACATAAAAATATGCATTATTCCTTATCGATATCTAAAATAGGTCATAGAGTTCTTAGTTTAATTTTCACACCTTATATACAAAATATAAATATAGTAAAAAATCATCTACAATCTATATATATATCTGCAAATTTCTTATTATAACAAAAAGAAACTAGCAATTTATTTAAATCACTTTCTAATCCAAAGATAAAGCTGGAAATCTATCATTCAAAAGTGCATCTCATTTAAAAATGTTTCTATTGATAATTAACTCTTAACTAAAAATGTAAAAAAAAATTAATATACCTACCTTTTAAATTTTCATTTAAAATATATTCAATTTAGTGTTTCGTGTTTCATAATTATGTATATAATAAATACAGTTTGCGTACGATTACAGAAGTTGACTTCCAATTCCGATGACTTGTATATAGAAGTTTTTATATATTAGTTAAGTTTAATAATTTATTAAGATATTTGTCATAACAATGGTAATTCACGACAATGTTAAAAATTGTGAAACAGTGAAAATATTAAAAATATTAAGCTATATTATTAACTGCTGAAATAAAACTTTGTTAAAGTTCGGATAACTCAAAAGTTTTTTTTTAATAAATTCTATTGTAAGTAGTCGTTTCTGCGAACGCAAATAAAAAAAAAATGCAAAATTTAAACTTATTTAATATTAACTAAAATATTTAAAAAATATTGAATTATTCGAAAAGTTAATTTTGTATGCAAATAAGGTTTTAGCAATTTTTTTACCTCGTTGTATTTCAAAGTGGTCAAACCGAATGAGAAAAAAAAAAAAAAACAAACAGAATGCATATCATTAAAAAAAAATCGGAAACTTTTGATTTTTGCTTATCAATTATGTAAATGAAAATTTGAAGAAACATTCTTTCCGCCAAAATAATTGGCTTTGAGTTCAATATTTTTTTAATCTTTTTTCTTCTGAAATCTACGGATTTTTAATAAGAGTTTGCTTAAAAGAAAGAGAATTGTTTTCTTAAAAATACACATTGACGACATTAAGAATTTGTACATAAATTGAGGCTTATATAGTTAGAATAATTTATTTAAGATTTTTCGATAGCAGCGCACAGAATTATGTTGACTTTATAAGTTCTGCTTTCTATATTTTTTAGAATTTTACTAATTCTACATTAGCTGAACACAATATTTATTTATACAGAATATTTATACACAATATTTATTTATATAAATTCATCATATGTGAGAAAATAATTACAATTCTTCTGTCGAACTTTGAGTGGTTCCAAAACATAACTTTAATATTTTTTTCATAAATTTTTATTTTCACTAAACCAATAAAACTAATCGATGTTGAGTGCGATTTTCTCACAAAATGTTTAGTTTACATAAGTTAACAATTTGAATTGGCGGTTTTTTTTTTTTGTAAATGTACAATCGTGTACAAAATCAAATATTGGATCTTTTTTGTAATTTTAAAAATTATTTTGTGGTTAAACATTGTTATGTCGATGCCTATAAAAAAATATTTAATTTAGATAATGAAAATATTGAATATTTAAAAAAGATACTTTCTTTCTCAGTTGTGTAAATATAAAAAAAAAAATTGAGTAGATTTTTAGCGGGAATTTTTTAATATAGTCTTATTTACAGATCAGTCGATATTTTGGATTGATGTTTGGGATAATTTATTAGTTTCGAACTCGACTGAAGAAAAGTGTTGAAGCTTGGTAATTTGAAGAATATTGATAACTTGAAAATTTTTACTTTTACAAATTGAAGCTTTCCCATTTTTCTATTTGATATTAATTTAACTTGATCTTGCCTATTCAAAATGTATATTTACATTCATTTTTTTAATCAATAATCTTTATGCTTTTGCGATGGACTCAACTTATTTTTATTTGTGCATTTAATGTACATAATGTATGCTTTTTTTTTTTTATGTTGTGAAAAGAGTGAAAATATTATCATCATCTTGAAAATAATAAAAAAAAAAAAATTTATAAAATATTTTTTAATCTTCCAGACAAAAAATATGTACATTTTATTTATTTTTAGCTTTTTATATACAAATTTTTGAATAGATCGTTGAAAATTTTTATTTTCTTAAAACAATATTACTTCAATATAATATAATTTCTTATTTAAGATTCTTAAGCATCGGTGGTTCAGTGGTAGAATGCTCGCCTGCCACGCGGGCGGCCCGGGTTCGATTCCCGGCCGATGCAAATTACTTTTTTTTTTTTAGTTTAAATAATTCATAAAACTCATTCGATATTTATATAATATTTTCAAGGATAGTCTGTGCTTATTGATTTTAATTTTCTTCACTTATCGATAGTAGTAGTATTTAAAATATTTCTTCATAAATTAAATTTTAATTAAGAATACTTAACTAAAATAATGTACAAAAAATACTTACTTGTTACTCTCATAAGAACCATCGTTTAAATTTTCCCTGAAAATAAAAGGTAAAAATTTTAATTTTAATAGTTTTTTTTTTTTAACGAACATAAAAAAATTTAATATTAATGTTAACCAAAAATATTTCTAAGTAAAATCACGTACTTCGAAATTTTGGAATGCATTTATTCTTAGTATCTTAAAAAAAAAATTGCAATAAAAAAAGTACAATTTTAGTTTTTTTTTGCCACACACTAAGTAATAATTCAAAATGTAAACCAATAATATGGGTATCAACCCACATAATCCTTATCTTCCTTTTTTTTTTTTTTAATTCAGACTGAAAAGGATATATGAAACAAAAAAAAAACAAACAAACATTGATCTCTCAATTAAAAAAAAATATATAGTTTTCGCAGCTAAATATATTTGCAGGTGATTTTCTCTTCATAGTGCATCATATTAGTTATATTGTTTAAATCTTTAATGAAATGCGGAAATATGCCATGAAATCTCTTTAAAAATGCATTTTAGATACTATGTTATTAAATGGCTTTAACAAATGAAAAGGATAATTGAGTGATTACGCCAAAATTGTAATTATGTACATATAAATAAATGTAAAGAAGTTTATATATTGCCATCAGCATTGAATGGAAATTTTTTATAATATATAATGAAAATCCGAAGCGAAACCTAAAAAAGCGTTTTCAACTAAACCTAAAAAAGCGTTTTCAACTAAACCTAAATGTTTTAAAGAAAAAATGTTTATAAATAAAACTTACAAGGTAATAAAAATTCAAGATATAAACATTTCTAATATTTTCACCAAAAAACTAGGTAAACACATTATTTTTTAACTCCACGGTGATATAAAAAGAAACAAAAAAAAATCAAGAATAACATAAGGACTCGATCAGCGTCATGTTAGTCATAATAATTTTTTTTATAATGTGTCGAAAATAAATTACTCGTCAATTATAAAATAAACATCCACTCCCACGATTCTATCAGTCTTTAGTTAAATAAAATAAATTTATAAAAAAAATACATATATTCGACATTTTGATTTTATTGTGATTAAAAATTAAATTTATTACGTTGTAACGCAACCTATATTAATTTCCAAAAGACGTTACAAGAGAAAATTTAAATTACAAAATTAGAATATTTCATGGTAAATTGGACAAAGGATTTAAAAATAAATTTTTTTTATCTTCTTTTTGGTATCCTTTTTTTAACAACTCAGGTGTTCATATCAATTTTTATGATCATCATTGGGAATTGAATATTTTTTTTTTTTTATCTATCTCTATAAGATTATTATTTCGAACTGAAAATTTTTTAATGTAAATTATAATAATTGTGATGAAGAAACCTCAATAATCATGCTGAGTTCAAAATAATAGGATTAAAAAATCATCAGTTTTATGAAAAAAAATAAAAAAAAAATTAAACAAAAACCAAATGAGAAACTAAATTCTAGGTACATACAATTTTATTCTATAATAAATTTTTTTCATAGATTTAATTAAAATTATGTTATTTACATCTTGTGTATATCAAAATCTAAATTTTTACAACGCAAATTTTAGAAGGGTAATAAAATATTTTATTTATTTTACATTGATTTATTAATGGATTTTATTTAATTTTAATGAAAAATCAAAGACCCATCTTCGAAGACCCATCATCGCGGTTAATCATCATAGGTAATCACAGTCATTGCGGCAATTCATTTCACGAGATTGATGTTCGTAGTGTCAGCATATAGGTCCACCGATTGTGGTATTTAGTGATTTAATTCGTTTTTCAAAAATTTTTTTCTGGAAATAGATATATTGACGTTGAAACTTTGTCTCCCACATGTTGTCGTTTAATTCTTTTTAAGGAACAGCTAAATTTTGGCGCGCAAAATTAAGAAATTTTACTCCCACGTAAATTCTTTAATCCCAATTTAAGGATCAGTTTACAATAATTTATTAATGAAATCTATTTTCTTGTTTAAAATTCTTCCCATAAACAAAAAAAAAATAAATAAATTATATAGATAAGATACGTTTTGTTGGCTACTTGAGATTTTTTGTTTTTTAATGAAACCACCACTATTCATTCTTGAAATATTCTTTTCTTATTATGTAAATACAATAATGTAGAGAGTTCTTCAAAAAAAAAAATATATATATATTTTGTTTTAATCATGTAATAATGTTGTTCATCATAATAATATTTATAATTTTAGGTTTTCAACTTATAGTTATTATGTGAAGAAAATATTCATTCAAGTATAAAATCGGCAAATTTTTTGAAATTGAAGAAATCTGAAAAAAATTGCTTCTCCTCATTAAACTAAGTATATATTTGAAAATCAATAGTGGAAAAATATTTCTGGGAAATACTTGACCATTTCTATTTTGTTATTGGTTTTGATAGATCACCCAAGGAATTTAAAAAATTTCTGGCTTAAAAAAAAAAATGCGAAAAGGCAATGTCGTTATTTGATATTTACATCCTTTTATTAGGTTCATTAGCAAAATTTCATAGAATTTTATTTTTTCATTATTTTTTTCTTGGTGAATAAATCGAATATTTATTAAATTGTGAATTTCTCAGATTTTTTGGAAGATATAAATGTGTGTCAGTTACTAGAGTTGTGAGTTGAAAAATCACGAATAAAATTATTTGCTACAATTCAATAAATTGAAAGTAGCATGTTTAGACCAGTTTAATCCTTTTTCAACTGGTTTTCGAACATATACAGATGAATAAATGATGTATAAACCATACCCTAATCAACTTGTCTTATCAATTTGTAATGACTGCCACAATTTTCGAAATTTGATTGATGTTTTCAATCAGATTGAAATACTTGTTGAAAATCACTGTCAACAAACTAGACTAACTTGGTTAACTCAAGTTTAAAAAAAAATCACCAAAATTGTTTCTTGTTTACATATTTCATCTTATTTTAATTAACATAAATTTGTTTACTGTCAATCAAGTTAAATATCCTTAGTTGGTATGTTTTTAAATTAATTTTTGCTTAATTTTAATTACATAAAATTTATTGCCATCAATTACTACAAACCGATAAATGTGCCTATGATTTTTTCGTTTTATTATTTATTTAATATTTAAACTTAAATAATTAAAAAAAAAAAATTTTTAAGAAAAATGGTCAGTTATTTAAACGTGTCCTTAAAAAAATATGATGTCATCATAAATATTATTTTGTTATCCACTTAGATTTTTTTTTTTAATTTAGAAAGCAATTTCTTTTTCAGGAAAATGTAAAAAAAAAAGGCACACGGAGATCCTGTTAATCAAACATAGCGCAAGAAGGATCCTTTTTAATTTTGTTATTTTTATAATAACGATTAGAAATTTCTGAAAATAAAACACTATTTTTTAGCGGGAAATTTTGTTTTTTTTTTAAGAATTAAGAATTTGTTTGCACAGGTTCCCTTTTATTTCAAAATAAAATAATAATAATATTTATAAAGGATGAACAAATCGGTGCAAAAGGATACTCTTAATGCAAGGATTTTAATAAAACTTCCTATTTTGCGAAAGGAAAGTGTGGTTTTAATTTCTATTTTTTTGTGTTTGGAAATCTTTATTTTTAAAAGAATTATATTTATAGAGATTCAATGTATAAATCATTATATTTAATTGATGTCAGGTTTCGTGACAGAAATCAGTTTTTTTTTGTTACTGATTAATCTTATTTTTGTCAAGAAAGTTATACCAACTATTTAGAATTATATATTGAGCAGAGATTATTTATTTATTTATCGAAGAAAATAATACCACCTTATATGGTTATTAAATTTTATTATTCTCTACCTAAATCTATCCGGAGTTCCTAATCACATATGTAATTTTTTTTTGTAACAATTGCATTTCTTGGTTACTTGCCCGCTTCCTGCATTTAACTTTTGACTCTGAAAAAATTTTAATTTGATATTTTCATTAGATGTAACTCAATTCAGTTTCATAAAAAAAATTAATTAGTTATGTTTTCATATAATGATCATACAGGATGAACATGGTAGACAGAAATTATAAGTAGAGAATAATTAAGAATATTCCTTAACAAACTTTATAATAAAAATGAATATAAAATGTAATAATCTACTAAATATATAAATACACATGTGTATATTATATTTTATACGGACAAAACGCAAGATGAAGCAAGTACTTCTTCATATAACAAAATTAAAGTACTTATCTAACTATTCATTATTTACAATATACAATAGTACTTCATCGAAAAACTAACATAGTTTTTTCCAAATAAAAAATAATAATAAAAATAAAAAAAAACAAGGTTAATTCCCAAGGATTATCTTCACTTTTGATAAATTCCGCAAATAAAAAAAAATTTATATTATTCATGTCTTTTTTTTTCTTTTTTTTTGCAATAATAAAATATTTTCATCAATGAAAAAATTTCTTCTGATTTTTCAAAAAAATTTGATGAGACATTTCCTTTTTCAAAGAATAAAATAATATTATGTGAATTTTCTAAAAAAAAATAAATAAAATTGCAATATTATTTAATATTGCAAAAAAGGATATATGCGCCCGCACATATAATTAATCTATGTTACAAGAGACAATTTAAATGTTTAAGAAACTATGTTGTGAATAATAAAGCTGTTTTTAGCTATTAAGTATCTGATAATTATCCGTGATAGAATCTACTTGTTCTTAGGTTGAATATAGATTCTTTTTTAACTTCGGCAGTCACCACATAATTCTTCAGAGAAGAAAATTTTAAGAATAAATATTCACATTATATATAGTTAAAAAAAATATTTAATTTGGTTAATGAAAAAAGTTTCTACTACAACAGGAAAGAATCTATTTTTAAATTTGTAAACATATGTTTTTTTTTTTTTACAATTCAAAACGGTTGCAATTTTTATGAATGAATTTCTTAAAAGTTTCCGATTTGTATTGTAAAAAAAAAAATATATATATAAATTATATATAAATTTTATTTTGGAATAAAGAGTTCTGCGAATTTTTTTCATTCTTAAATAAAAAGATAATAAAAATAAAAAAAAAACTAATTACTCAATTACATTGATATCAAACCCATACATAAATTCAAAATCTCAAGTATTTTGAGAATTTAGAATTTCTATACGTTTGGCCAATTTGCCAGTTCATATTGTATGCTTATATCCTCTTTTTTTTATACACAAAAATTCTTTTTCGGTCATCCTTTTTCAAAGATAAAATTATTTTTTTTTTACCAAAAAAAAAAATCTTATTATTCGAATATAATTAAATTCTTAGAATAATTATTTTTTTCTTTCGATAATATTGCATATATCCAGGATATTAAAATTGTCCTTTTTAAGAGTAGAATTTATATAATTTTTTATTTTGTGAATTACAAAACGAAATTCATTAGAATTTAGTCTGAGATATTTTTTACAGGATGTAATCAAGAAGAAAAAACTTCTTCAGTTTCTCATGGAAAATGGTTTGGATAGAGAAGATTTATTAAGAAAAATTTGTTTAAAAACAAAAAAAAGCTTCAGCAATCTTTAAGAAACCTTTATTCAGATTTATTTAATTTTAAACTGCATTATCAAATACTATACAGAATCAATTCAAAAAACTTAAATTCTATCTACTTTAATAATTTTTTTTTGAAAATTAAGAGTCTTAGAATATTTTATGTACGACTATCCTTTTGTGATTTACATAATATTCTTAAAGTTATTTTGTGTTACATTTTTCTATTTTTAAAATCTTTCTAAATAATCTTAAAATATTGATTACTAACTAATCTCGAGCATTTATTTAAAGTATAAAAAACTGAATTTTCATCTTTTTGTCAAGCGGAAGAATGTATATATGTGAAAATAACTATTCGTCCCTGGATTCCTGGAACGATTGACAAGATATAGAAAGTTTCCGTAGAATATGATGCATACTATGCGACATAATAAAATATGAGATGTCATATTTTACGTTCACCTGCATTTTGTACACATCAATAAGGAATTTCATGAATGAGTTATTGTGAAAATACTTATTTAAAATTAAAGTGCTTTATGATAGTTATTGACTTGTATATACATATATTGAAAAAATTCAACCTTCATTATACAAATTATATGATGGCGTTCTAATTCAGAAATATTTCAAAAATTCAATAACAAATGATAGCAAATTTAAACAGCTGATTTCTTTTTTAAATTTTTTTAGTTGCATTTGCATAGTAAAATAAATTCATTCAAAAAAAAAAAAAAAATTTAATTTATCAATTCGTTCAAAATAATAATAAAAAAATAAAATTTTTCCTTTTCGAAATACGATAATGTTATCGTATGAATAAATATAAAAAATTGAAACACAATAAATATTATAATAATATATTTTGGGCAAATATTATAATAATAATAAAATTTATACAAAAATGCGGGCAAGGGCAAATAACTTTATATTCTTTCAATTTTGTATACATATTTATGTTCATATGTGTACAAAATGTACATTGTACATAAACATTTTATTAGAGTTCAGTTTTTATTTTTTTTTCTTCAAAATTCTCTTTTGAAACCTTTTTTCTTATACATATATGTATTCTTGGTGAAATCAAAATTCTTAGGAATATAATTATGTGGGTTCTGAGTCAATTTATCTAAGAATTAAGAATTCATATTTTGTAATCAGAATAAATTTTTTGGATATTTTGCGACTTTATTGACTGCGAAAATGATGGAAATTTGTGACTAAATTTTTGCAGACGCAAAAAGTAATATTTTTCGAATCTCAATACCTGATTGATTATTGATTTACATAAATATTATCAATGTCACTAGAAAGTTTGCAGAGGTTATCCTTATACCGACATCTAAAATTCATCGAAAGAATATTCTTTATTTTCAATTCAGTTTATCGGTATTTTGAGATGGTAATATATATATGGTAATCGCATTGAAAAAGGTGAAAAGACCACATTAAAACATATCTTCGATCAGACGACTGTTCCATATTGCAATAAAATTATTCTTATAAGTTTTTTATTTATTTATTTTTTTTTATTTATAGATATATAAATAAATATTTTTTTGTACATAACCTTGGGAATATTTCTGAAATACATAGTTTAACGGTCGTTACGATACATAAAAATTATGATTTCTTATAGAATTTGGAGAAAATTTTATGCAAAATGCGAAAGTATGAAAAAGTATAATAAAAAAAAAATTTTTTTTTCAGATAATAAAAATTAAAAATGTTTCAAATTTTTGTGTGATAAAGATTTAGTTTCTGATTCAATTTATTACTTAAGTTATGCAAACATCCGGGGTTTATTAAGTACTACAGCGGCTAATAAATGTTGGTATCTCAATAAAAATAAATTTTAAAGGTGATCTAAATTGTCCGATGATTAAAAGCGGCTTGAATTTTGAATTTAAAACAAATAATCCACAAAAATACTGTAAGAAATAATAAAAAGATAATAAAGATAAAAACTATTTTATATCAAAATTAATACATATATTTTCTTTTCTTTTTTGGTACAAAATTGTCGTTTTCATTATTCCTTGTACCATATTAATGTACTACACGACAAAAATTGTTCTAATAAACTGGCCAACCTACTTAAATCTGCATAACGCAATAATTTCGAGTTTCTTGAATTGAAGATTATTTTTAGAAACAGAAAAATATGATTAGTGATTACTAATATAGTTGGTATATATATGTAGATATATTTTTCTAATTCAAATAAAATTTTAATGGCACAAACATAAATATTATGATTTATTTGTTTTTTTTTTTTTTTATTGAAACATTATGCTATCCAAATTTAAAATAGATTTACCACTGCGGCAGTATAATGAGAATAAATTTTTATTTTAGTTTTTTTTTTTTTTTTCAAATACTTAAATGCATGTATATGATTATAGTATATGTACACATAGTTGGATAGCGTTTTGCGCCAAAATTTGCTGAACCTGTTTGGTAAAGAATTTCTAACAATATTATTACTTAAAAGATGTTTTCACAGGGCGCCCATTCAATGATATCAGATTTTTAAGAAGATTCTATAATGAAATATAAATAGTAGTAAACTATATTTATTTAGTTATTAAATATAGTATAGGTATTTGAAAATATATATTTTTTTGAAATTATTTATGATAGAAGAACATATAAAGGAAAAATAGAAAAGTACGACAAAGAATACTACTGTACTTTTTAAGATATTCAGTTGAAGTTAAGTTTTAAGATATTCAGTTGAAGTTAAGATTGTACCTAAATGTCAATTTATTCAGTTCTTAAGGTTTATCTATCGCTATTCTGAATTTAAACAAAAATGTTTTCTCAAAAAAAAAACTTTATACTGGGTACATTATTTAGAACAGAAATCATGGTAATTATTAAATTTTCTATATGTTCCACTGATATTCAAAAAAAAAAAAGGAAGAAAATTATTGAAAAAAAAAACTATTCTACTGAATATTCAAAAGAAACTAAAGATTTAAAGAAATTTCAAGAAAACCAAATATGATTCTTTTTTCAGAGAGCGCCGGCATAAAGTTTATAAGTGATTTTTATTATTTTTTTTTTTTTTTTAATTTATCTTTGAGTTTTCTTTTTTGAAATACATACCTCTACATATATTTTATTGTGAATAAAAAAAAATTAATGTTTTTTTTTTTTACTAGAAGGACTTAACATTGTGTATACATACATTAAGTAAAATATTTGGGAATTTATTATTCTAGCAATTTAATGATAGCCAGTAAATTTATGGTCCCATTTTCACAGGTTATTTCTTCTAAAATATTTACCAATTTTATGAAGAAAAATTCATTTTATGAATGATTTTATGTTTTTTTTTTGTTTGTTATAAAATTCTGAGAAAATTTTATCTAACATGAGTGAGTACATTGATGTTACAAAATTTTCAATTTTTCTCCTTTTTTATATACCTAGGTTGAAAAAGATCACCGATTTTATTTTTTTTATCATTTTTAGATTAAATCAATATGAGAAAGTTATGCAATATAGAAAAATTATATAACAAGATAGAAATGCGGTGTACGTTTAATTTACAAACTATTTATAAGTTTAAGTTAAATCACAAAAAAATTTATAACTTCTTACAAATATGTGCTCATTTTTGTATTTATTTATTTAATATTTAACAGAGATAATAAAGTTAACTCTTTTGAGATACCTTTAAAACCAGCTTATTGTGAATTTTTTTCACACATAATGCATGCATTAAAAAAAAACGCTTATTTCGGCTGAATTTTTCAACTCTTGTAGCCTGAATTGAAAGCTCAAAAACTTAATAATATACATAGAATTAAATATTTTTTACCTACATATATAAATCTTTATATCGAGACTTTTTGTAATTTTCGATTTTAGAACATATATTTTTTTTTCATTATACCAGCAACACTTACTACAGCATGAGACAAAAATAACTTCACGATCGATCCTTAATGAAATACAAAAAGAATAATAAACAACAATTTGCGCCAAAACTCACACTGCATCATTGATTTTATTGAAGGTCTTGAACAAAAAAAAAAAAAAGTAAAAATAAAAATAAAAAAAAAAATTTGAATACGAATACATGACTTGAAAGAATTTTTCAAACACTTTTTTTTTTTTTTTGAGAATTCTAGAATAATAAAATCATAACCACCTAACTCGACTTAAGCGGTTATGTCTTGTGGCCACAGAACAAGACATAACCGCTTAAGTCGAGTTAGGTGGTTATGATTTTATTATTCCAAACTGTTGGTCGTATGATTCTACGTATACTCACAAATTTTCACATTCCTAGCTTTACAATTAAACTTTTTACAGCCAAAAACATAAAAGCCTAAGTCGTTTTTAATCTCTTATGATTTTGGAATAACAGCTTAACTCTGATTATTTTTCAGAAATCAAATAAAATGTTCTTATCTTAACATAATAAGTCTTTATTCCAATCATTTTTTTTTTTTTTAGAACTTACATTTTTCCCTAACATAACTTCAGCCAATTTGAAACTTTAAACTGCTCTCCTGAAAAGTAGCAAAATCGAGTTAGGCGATTATGACTTGTGGCCACTGATGTATATGTACCACATACATAATGTACATGTTGTTCATATATATGTACATATTATATATAAATTAGATAATCATTCTAATCTCACATATTTCGTCGTAGGCCTTCCCAGTAGACCATTATGGTGCGTTATGCTATGTCTGTTATTGAATATAATTAAAAGATTTTACAAACTTTAATCATTCTGGGATTTAATTTTAATTTTTGTCATTTATGGCATTTTTATTTCATTAAAACATTTTTTTTAATAAGTTTTGTTTATCCTGAAATTTTGTTAATTATTTTGACTTGTTGGTTTTTTTTGTACATATAGGGAGACTTATTTTAATATTATATCATCTTTACAATATTATACATGTTGGACATAAATTTTTATTCTTTTATCATCGCGAGAAAAAAAATAAAAAAGAACCAATATCCTATTTTTACAACAAAATATGAGGAAGGAATAACAAACATTTTTTTTTAATTCTTGTGTATTTAACAGTTTTTAGTGGTCAACAACGGAGCGGTAGTTCTATTTATTAAGACGGTAATTTTTATGCAAAATCTATTTATTTAAATCTTATTTATCTAATTTAGAGGGATATAAAAGAACTTTTATTCATGTGACATACAACTGTTGTAAGCATATATACAAATAAATTGTTAAATTGTAAAGGAATCGTTAAGGAAGTTTATGTAAGGTGTTTATAAGCTCCCAAAGGAAACACATTTTTTTATCAATATGTTCCTGTTTAACAACAATATTATTTAAATCAATATTATGTGCGTATATTTCCGAAAACTACGTGTTAGTTTAATAATTATATGTATCCAAAGGAAGGACAAAATTCTGATAAAATTTTAAAGATTTGTAGAGATTAAAATATCTGAATTCGTATATCATTGGTAGAAAAGCTGTGAGATCTGTGAACACTCTTGTAATCGAATTAAAATATTTACATTCTGTAATAACGATACTGTAAGCTACTATTGAAACATTTTAGTTATAGAACACTTTATTTATTAACGAGATTCTTGTCTGTTACGGTTGAGTTGAGAAAAAAAAATATTTTAATTATAGTAGAGAAATAAATTTTCGTTAGAAATCATTAATGAACTATTTCGTTTTATTATACTCTTTCTGTAATTTCTGTAATCCATCATTGAAGTACCTAAAAAAAAAAAAATCTTTAACGAAGTCCTTAACTAATTTTTCGAAGACCTGTCTTATCAAAATCCTCTCCATCTGAGGTACGAAGTTTAATTCCAATCATCTTCTATATTAAGAGAATCAAAGAATTGAATTTTAAAATGAAATTTATACAAAATACAAAAACTCTTCTATCAAAAGCAATTTTTAAATAAGCACGAACAAAACATAAATTCATGATAACTTGAAATCTATTTTGCGCCTTTTTTTTTGAGAATTTAAGGAGCGTATAATTTATCATTAAATGGACTTTATGCAATTTTTTTTTAATGACTTTGAGCCTAATCTTAACAAACAAACTTGTTTTCGAATATTAAAAAAAAAAAGAAAGAAAACAACATTATAAGATAAGAAAACTCAAAGATTGTATTTTTTATTGAGGTTTTTTTTGAAGATTCTATTGTTAATGCAAAAAAAAAAAAAATTAACAATTTTTTTTTTCTTAAAAAATCCTTAATGATTTTTTTTTGCAAGTGAGTTGAAATTTCAAAAGAATTAAGATTAATGTCCATATAAGTGAACTCATCATTTTCATTTGATGCGGTAGACAGAGACCAATTTGAATTGGCATTACATTATTTTTATAATATATATATTTCATGCTGAGTTTTGGACATACAATATTTTTATGTGATATTTTGGATATTTTTAATTCCTATGCCTGGAGTGTTCAAAAAATATGTACATATATAAATAACACTTCAGTATTTAGAAAACTTATTTTTTGTAAAGCAAATGATATTGACAAAAATGTAAAGAACTTAACAAATTCAATTCGATACTGACTAAAAATTCATTCTTATTTCAGGTAGACATCTCGAATAAGATAAAATTCTGTGAAGATATATATATTTTTTTTTTTTTCGAATGAGCCGATGACCTAATTCACAATCATTATCATAATTCCAATTTTAGTATGTATATATTTATTTACTTTTGAAGCATGACAAAATTTAAAAAAAAAAATTTTTAATTTTTCATCTGAATTTATTAAGTAACTAATATAGAATATCATTTTAAAGTTAAAATGAACAAATAATTATTTATTAAGTAAATCTTTTTTTTAAATAAAATATGTATTTTTTTATTTTTTTTTAGAAAGAATCTAAATATTTAATTTTTAAATCAATATTATTTTCGAAAAAAAAAAAAAAAAAGATCAAAAACCCAATCGTCATAATATCTGTCTTTTAAGAAAAAATTTTCTGAATCAGATATTTGAATCGGATATAGGTACACATTATAAATATTTAAATAATAATTTATTAATAAAAGAAACTGTAGGCAATATCTAATTAAAATTGATGGTAAACATAAATATCTTTCAGGAACATAAATATCTTTTATTTTGGAGAGTAAACGAAAGAACAAACTGCGCTGAACACAAACGAGATAAAGCACAATATGTTTGAAAACAAATAAGAGATTAACACTCTGGACTATCTTTATTTTAAACCTTTAAATTGACAGTATGTATTCAAATATATTGTCGTTCCACAAAAAATTTACATGATTTCCAAAGTTGAGAAAATATATTTTAATTTAGCTTCATGCAATAAATAGTTACTAAAAATAATATATTAAAATGTTTTCATATGGATTATAACATTGTTTTTAACATTATTATTTAACAGAAAGTTATTTTAAAGCGGCTACAAATTTGATACTCACATAAAATACTGTATATTGCAAGAAAGGAGAATATTTAATTTTTTTTTTCTACAATTAAGATAAGTAAATAATATATAATTCTGTACAGTGTGATATTGTGAAGTAATTTCAAAGATTTTTGAGTTTAAAGTTAACACAATTTCCAATCACATTCATCAATTAAAGATCTTGAACTTTATTGACATTTTGGCACTTTCAAATCTAGTTACGCAATAACCTAGTCGAGTAAATTAGTCAAATTTTGCAATTAAAAATCTAGCTAAAATCAATCATTTAAAATTAGTCAATAAATTAATTAGTCAGCTTAATTTTCTACACTAATAATATATTTTTTATAATTAAAATTTATTTCAAATCACTAAAGATGATAAGTACATTTATGAAACTATAAGTTCTACAAAGTTTTATTCCAACTTTACAGAAATAAATGTTTTTCTTTAGATATCAGTTCCGAAAACTTGAATGTCCCTAGGTTATTAAAGAACACGAACTGATACATTGTTCTGTCAATATTATTCTTACTTTTAAGAATATAATGTTTAATATTGTAATATGATAGTACTAATGTTACTTTGATTTGTTATACTTAATTTAAAGTTTTTTATTGTAAACTGTTTGTGCTAAGATGAAATAATATTAAAATAAATAAATATTCTTAAAAATTAGTATAATTATTTGATTCTTTCTATTAAAAA
Source organism: Hybos culiciformis (assembly GCA_964007475.1). NCBI lineage: Eukaryota > Metazoa > Arthropoda > Insecta > Diptera > Hybotidae > Hybos > Hybos culiciformis. The sequence goes on along the minus strand of OZ023273.1, from coordinate 3,997,258 downwards.
TTTTACTGAACGGATGATTTGTTGTATATCTAATGTGTTAACTAATATTCATGTCGAGAAGAAGCATATACAAAAAACTTAAATTAGAATAGGTACTTACAACTTTTTAACATCACAATAACATAGTAAATATTCTCGCATCGTACATTAAAAAAAAAAAGAAATAATTATTATTTATATATTTGCAATTAATTTGAATACCCCACTTACTGATGGGTCCTAAATTATTTGTGTAAAGTATTTTTTTTTTTAAGTATAAAATGCTGTCAACAAACATGTAGTCATGTCAGAGTCGTGAATAAAATCGAGATTAAAATACTGGTGCGAAATGATGAAAGTGAATTTAATTTTTTTTACAATTTTACTGATTTCAGTATTTCAAGGTATTTGAAAACTGATTAATTAAAATAAAAATGCATTAATTTTTACACGTTAAAGTAAAATAATAGTGAATAATAGAAAGAATGTAATCCAAAAATCGTCATAAGAAATTTTATGGATCCCTCTAGCCTTTATTAATTAAAGTTTCATAAAAACTTATAAAAATATCATTCGAAAGAGTGCTGAACTGTTGTTTCAAGTATACAAATAACTTTAAATTCACATCATTTTGTTTACAAATAGATGACAAATAAATTAAATAGATTTTTTTTATATTAATTAAAGAAAAATAAAAAAATTTGTGCAATTTCACAAATCAAAAACTTGAAAATACCAACTAATAATATACTACCCAAAGCAGTAGAGTAATATTTTATATAATTTTCGAGCATCCTGTGAATGATACTTCTTTGAAAATGTTACAATTTCAAATTTCGACAAAGTTCAGTGATAGACCCATTTGAAGAAATTGAAAAATATATGTATTAGTCATTTTTTTTTATTTTATTTTTAATATAATTTTAGACGTACATTGCGACATCAAAGAAATAAAATTCGTCAACCCAGAACAACAAGCAACAATACCAGTTGTTCAACCAATTCTCGATAATAATCCATCAGTTTATGACAGCGGATATTTATTGAAAGAACAATCAATTCACGGAAAATTAAAGGATATTCTTCCAACAAGTTCGAATCGTAAAAATTTTTACGTTGAAGAACGACCCATTTATCAACCATATTACAATGGTTATCGAACAAGTTATGTTGATAATAGACCAATTTACCAACCAGTTTATCCAGGACAAGGCGGTGGTGGATTAGGTCAAACAATAACTAGCCACCAAAGTTATTTGCCACATGTTCGTTATTATAGGCAAAATGATCAAGATGCAATTATTTGCAACCCACCGAATTTCCAAGATTGTAATGGTGTATTGGGTCAACAAATTCACAGCCAACCAAGTTACAATAATAGACAACTTAATCAACATGCTTACGGTGGCGGCTTAGGAACACAGTTAACCAGTCATCCAAGTTATAATTATTACTATCCCAAACCTTGTAATCCATCTGATGATACCGTTGAAATTGTTAATGGATACATATATTCGAGACCTTCAAAACCGTTTCCTACATTCCCACCGCTAGTTTACCCAACAACAGCTGAACCAACTTTCCCACCAGCTACAGCTAGAATATTACTTGGATCCAAAAAATAGTACTGATTCGTAAAAAAAACCTGGCTAGAAATAATTCGATTATGATGCTTAAATGAACACTAATAAAAACTAGAACAAGAAGAAACAAATATTCATTAAGAAAAAAAAAAGAACCACAATCTAATCTAGACTATAGTTTTATATTCTTTTTTTATGAAATAAATTAGATTCTAATTAAACGTTATTTTATACATAAATTATCATATTAAATCATTTCTTAATTTACCAGAATTAATTCAACTAAATTGTAAGTACTTTGGAAAAAAAACAAAAATTTTGATTTTGCAAATAAGTGCAATGGATCTCGCAATTGGGAACTGATTTATACTAAAAATTTTAATATCATACTACTGATAGTAATTTATGATTTTCTAAAATAGTATTGTTTTTATATATCTATAAACTATAAATTATGATGTATTGGTATTTTCTTCCAAACAAAAAATTCCACTAATTTATCTTTATTTTCTTAACCAGAAGAATCTACGAAGGGTTCGTTTTAATAGAGTAATATAAACTCTTTTTATTATTAATTACAATTTAATATTAGATTCAATAGCGTAAATAAGTTCAATATTGTTTAATATTTATTAATAATGTAAAGTTAATGGGATGACATTGTTGGAAAATAAATGAAGCAACAACAAAAAAAAATATGAATACTATACATAATATGAAACTTTTTATGTTTTGATATGCTTCTCTTCAGGTCAATGGTAAAAAAAAAATCTCGCGCCAAATAATAGCATTTTCGTTTTTATAAAGAACACCGGAAAAAAATTAAGAAATCATATGTTTTGAGTTCTCCTTTCAGTTAAAAGTTCTTTAAACATATATATATTTTAAATCTGTAAGTCAGTGGTTTGTTTTGTTTTCCTAAAATTGAATTCACTTAATTTTTAAAAGGGTTCAAAAGTTTTATTTTGATATGAAAAAACTAAATGGAATGTCTATAAGGTAGAACATAAAAATAGTATATGAAATGCATTTGCAAATTAAAATTTAGAATTCGTGTAAACTTCACAACTACGTTAAGTATGGTTTCAATTCTATAATGCGATTGTAATCTTTATATATACATAGCTCTGAAAATATTTTGTAAACATATTTTGAATAAAAATATTATTCTGATTTAAACGTGCTATAAATATTTGTTTCAAGAAAATAATTCGAGCAAATAAATAATAACGAAAAATGTAAGAAAAGTAAGGAAAATCTTATATTTACATTATTTTAAAGAATGCGAATAATTAATCAAATAATATTTTTCAGTTCATATTGGTTCGTAAAGTTATGTAATGGGGTCTCATTCAAGAAAAGAAGCCTAAATTTCGAAGTAAACTGTAAATTGAAGTTTAATTTAGTAATGATTGAAATGTTAAGCTTCTGAAAAAGGGGATTTTAAATGTGTCAGTCCTAGAACTTCGCCAAAGCTTCATATGATCGCATCAATCTTTGCGGCAATAATAAATAATACTTAAGAAAATAAGTTAATAGAAAAAACTTTGTAGCTAAAGACATATTATATTTAACAACAAGAATAAAGTTAATAAAATATCTTCTTCCAATATTTTTTCAAAAGTATTAATTTTCAGCCCTTTTTAGAATGCAAAACCCCCTTAAAAAGCAATTAAAATAAAATCAAAATGTATGTATTTAAGTAATTTAACAGATTTTTATTTTAAAGTCAATTAAAATTAATGAGTTTTATAAAATATTTATTATTAAATTTTGAAGTGTTAAACAGTGAAAGTCTTATAATCAAAAATTAATCATCATTATTACTTAATAAAATATGAATAACCGATTGAATGGCAAAATGTTTGTATTAATTGGTGTTTTAATGACAATTAATTTTAAGGTGATAATTAGGCTTGTGAATTTTAGTTCCTTAAAAACCTTGTTTAGACACCTAAAAAGTTCCTAAAAAAACAAAAAAAAGTCGCTAAAAAAGACACTAAAAAAGTCGCTAAAAAAATAGTTAAAAAAAATATCCCAAAAATTTACAGAAATTTAGATTTTGATACAAAAATTTCAAATCTACGAATGATAAAAAAGATAATAATTTTGGATTTTCATATTATTTATTGTGCGAATATATTAATATAGCAATTTCATTTAAAAGTTAAAAAAAAATATAAATTTCATTGCACAAAAAACTTAAAAAATGAACATGGATTTTGAAATAAAAATGTAAAAACGAGTTTATTAATTATTGATTGATTTATTGCAATAAATTACAAAATGCTTTCGTAAATTTTCGAATTAAAATTTTTGTCGGTTAGATCTGAAAAGATTTTTATGTATAGAAAATGATCTTTCAACTTCTGTCGAAGTAATAGGGGCATACTTAAAGGGAATTATTTCCTGAACTTTATATTGCTCGCAAATATCATTCTTCTGCCAGATATCATGTTTGAAATTTTTTTAAAATTGAAAAATCCATGTTTTTCATTATGACGGCCTTTAATTTAAGAACAAAATTGGTAAAATAGTTCCTAAAAAAGTCAAAAATGTTTAAAAAAGTCAGTAAAAGTCAAAAAAGTCGAAATAGTCGCTAAAACATGAAATAGGTAGAAAAAGTCGCTAACATATTGGGCTCAAATTACAGCAAATTTTTCGAAACGTGGAGATATTTTAATAAAAATCTGTTATTACGCACGACTGAAAAAAGGTAATTACCTAAAAATCACAACCCTAGTGATAATACTAAGAATCTTTATTATTCATTACTTTCATCCTAATTCCTAGCGTAATAATAAAATTATCTCAAACAGTGAGAGTATAGTCTTGATAAAACACAGTACCTGGCATAGTTATACAACACTCATGGCTATGATATCTATCATGGCTATGATAGATATGATATGATATTCTTATTAAAAACTATATCATCAATTTAAAAAAGTAAAGTAAAATATATCTCATTTAATTTTTTTTAGGCAATAAATTCAGCAAATTTACCAGTTTTGCCATCGTTGCCAGGGATATCATGTTTATTGCCAATACTTCAGCCCATTTTGCAACCATGTGCGTGTCCGGCACCAACAAGTAGTTGCACATTAATTGGTTCATCATTGCAAAGTTTCTTTTGCTGTAATATTCTTTCAACAATTGTTCCACCAATTTTAACATTACTTAGTCAAAATTGTGCATTGGGATTCTTAGTTAATTTGCTCTCATGCCTTCTTCAAATCACCAATACTAATACAATAATTCAATTAATACAAACAATTTTCAATCTGATTATTACACTATTACCACTAATAGATTCAGTATTATGTACATTGGGTGGAGTACTAGGTAGTTTGTTAAATGGTGTCCCCATATTACAAGTATTGCCAGTCATCGGAAATATTTTGAATTTATTATTTGGAAATTTGCTTAATCAAATAATTGGTAATTTAGGTTTACCAATAAATGCTATTTCTATAGTAACATTATTGGTACAAATTTTGATCAATGGATTACCTGGAATTTTGGGTGCATCAGGAATTTTACCTCCAGGAATAACAATACCAACATTACCAACAATTCCAGGTCTTCCTCCAATATTACAAACAGGCACAGGAATATCATCAGTGACTGGTTTAGGATCAATATTAAGCCTTATTCCATCTTTATCAGGTTTGGTGCCATCAGGTACAGAAGCATTAACAGTACCAGGATTATCAAATCTTAATCAGCAATTATCAGCCCTAATACCACCAAGTACTGGGTCAGGGTCAGGAGCGCCTTCATTAACAAATCTTCTATCATCATTATCATCGCTTTCCCCATCAGGATCAATTTCAGGATTATCACCATTATCAGGCTTATCTTCAATATTAGGTTAATTTATAAATTAAAAAATAAATATTTTATAACATAACATTGCAACTAAATAATAATAATTGTAATATAGTATAAAATTATAATGCGAAATTTTCTTATGAGAATATTTTCCTTTTTAAATGAGCTAAAATTTATGTAACTTATTCAAAATATTTCAATAAGTACTCAGCACAATTAAAATTAATTTAATTGGATGAAGTTTGGAAAATTTATTTTGAATATGTCTAGCCGTAACTAACATGTAAAATGTACAAAGCTAATATTTTTTGATACTTTTTGACAGGTAAAACAAATCATTATACAAATCTCTGGTATTGATATTCGAGGAAGACACTATTCTGAATAAATAGCTTATAGAAAGAAACTAATAATTGTTTTTTTAGACTAAAGATTAGTTGAAAATATAAAAAAAACTCGTTGTAGATTCCACAGAAAAAATATAACAGAAATATTATAACTGAAACTTCGTTATTTTCTGATAGTATAATTGCATAATATTCCACTTACGAGTCTCTGTCTCGAGAATTCTCGCGAGAAATTTCCCGCGAGAATGTCATTATTTTAATATCTCGTCTCGTCGAGAAATGATGATCCTTTTCGCCGAGACTAGCATACAAAAAAATTCGCTTTTAACGAATTTTTGTAAAATTATTTATAAAAATATCTTAAATCTATAGTACGTAGTACGGTTTGCTGGTGATAAAAAATAAAATCAATATTTAAATTGTTCTAATTTGCAGGATATTTTAATTAAATTTTGACAACGGTTAAAGAAATTAGGTTCACTGTATATTTTTATAATTAAAATACATTTCTCGAGATTTCTCGAGATCTCGAAGAAATTTGGTCTAGAAGTCTTGTCTCGACGAGAAATGGAACAGGCGAGAAACAGAGACTCTAATTCCACTACATATTAAATATACCTAATTACAGTTTTAAGTGTTTCAACTTTTATTTTATAGAAAAAAAGTTTCCGAAATTTTTATGTGAATATATTGCTAAGTACAAATTATAATGAACAGGTGTATTTAAATTATTTAAATATAAAAAGTACGAGCTATTTGTTCGTTGCTATAATAAATAACCAATTTTGTAAAGTTATTCACTAGTTCGATTTGAGCTGATGCACAGAAAATTAAGTGCCACAGCTATTCCTTTTTTCGGTGTACGTATATTTGTTACGCTAGAAAGGTTCACCAACGAAACAGCATTCCAACATAAATTAATTTAACTATTACTGCTAACTTAAAATTTTTCCTTCATTTTAAATTCAAAGCTATTGTTTCAAACTTTTTTAACGTGAACATGAACACAAATTTCCATTCATGTGTTTCATATTGGAAAAATAGCAACAAAAGATTCAAAATAAATTTATAGAAGGCGAAAAATTTTCATTATGATTGATAGAATTCCAGGATTCTAGGTTTTCTACTGACTTTTGTGCAGGCAATAAAAAAATTGGTCAACTTAAATTATATGTATAAGCTTTATTTACTGAACCAATTTGTCACGAGCATAATTCCCTAATAAACATAAAACATAAAAACGTGCAAATGTACCACATGTCATCGATTAAGTAAATTCAAATAGAATTTAGACATAATATTTACACAATTTACAAAAATTGATTGTTAAATTAAAAAAAAAAAGAAAAGAGTTTATATTAAATGTTGAATTTATTTAAAGTCTGTGAACACATCCGATCAAGGAATATCTTTCAAATTTTTACTTCTTCAAGTTCATAACATTTACTTCTTTAATGCCAAAGATTTCTTTTTATAATCAATGTGTTAGTCTGAAATGGGATGGAGAAGACTATATTTAAATAAAGAAAAATTCAGGAGTCACTTGAAATGTTAAACATCCTATGAACAAACTAAGTATTTAACAAGTGCGCTAAAAATTTCGCGCAAAAACTATAAATTGAAATTTTATCTTACCACGCCCTATAATTTAATTGTTAAAAATGATAGCAAGTAGTAATTGTCACCATATTCGATTTTTTAAGTTTAACCATTACTATTTGGTTGTAAATATTATATTAAGCGATTATTTTAGATATCAGAAGTACGAAATTTCTATTTACTATAATCTACGTTTATACAACTTATTTTTTTAAAAATCCTGTATTTCTATATAGATGGCGCTTTAAACAGTTTTAAATGAAAAATAATAAGTTGAAAACAAGATGGCTTAAAGAAGTTTCCAATTAGATAGAGATAATAAATATCAAACAATAAATGAAGCACAATAAATGACATGACAAATATGATAAAAACTGATATAGCACAAATAATTTCTTCTCATTTTTTTCAGTTTTCAAGCATTATTGTTTATGAAAAATCAGATTTCAATTGAAAAATATGCATTATCCTAAACATCCGATTTATTTTTACATATTATTTTCATAAGCATATATATAGGTATTTATTTTTCGCTCCCAAAATTATTTAATTAAACAATATTAAAATAATTTTTACGCAGTATTTAATATAAAATAAAATTAATAAATAATAAAATTACAAGCTGTTAATAAGCTGAAACGAGTTGTAATTGATTTATTTTTTTATTTTAAAAAATAGAATTTTGTTTAAAAAATGTACAAAAAAAAAAAGATTGAGTCTGTCGACATGAAATTATTTTTTATAACTATTATTCTGATTATATTCAAGGTAATATTGATTTGAAATAATTTGTTTTATTAATTATGAAAAGGCAAATTATTTTGGGATTTGAAATTATGGAAATAATATTTATCGTGTTATTATCCTTTCGTCTCTTTCCATGTAAAAATAATAATATAAAATTTGATTTTCTTAAAGCTAACTATAATTAAATTAAAATATAATGAAGTTTTTTTGTAATAAGTTAGAATTCCATTATTGCAAACAGATTTCTGATTTTTTTAATTGTAAATATAATCATAGAAATAAAAGTATTAACTGAAGCAACTCTTCTACAATAGATCAAAAATGGGCATTGTCAAATTGGATCATTTTTACCCGCACCATTAATTGCTCCAAAAGCACTTATACCAGCGATATATCCAGTGCCACTAGCGATTGATTTGCCTACAATACCAACAATAGCACCCGAAGTTACAGTTCCAACATTGCCAACTGTACCATCGATAGTCACAGTTCCAACACTACCAACTTTACCATCGATAGTCACAGTTCCAACATTGCCAACATTATCATCGGTAATCACGGTTCCAACATTGCCAACTATACCAACATTACCACCCGGAGTTACAGTTCCAACATTACCAACATTACCACCGATAGTCACAGTTCCAACATTGCCAACTTTACCATCATTGCCACCGGGAATCACAGTTCCAACATTGCCAACTTTACCAACATTGCCAACTTTACCAACATTGCCAACTTTACCGACATTGCCAACTTTACCAACATTGCCAACTTTACCAACATTGCCAACTTTACCAACATTGCCAACTTTACCAACATTGCCAACTTTACCAACATTGCCAACTTTACCAACCTTGCCAACTTTACCAACATTGCCAACTTTACCAACCTTGCCAACTTTACCAACATTGCCAACTTTACCAACATTGCCAACTTTACCAACAATACCTACATTGCCGACTTTACCAACTCTTCCACCATGTTCCTGCCCTCCAGCTGGGGGAACTTGCTTATTAATTGGTACGACGTTGAAAAACCTTCTGTGTTGTAATATTGTCAGCAAAATTTTTCCACCAATTACGACTTTATTAGACAAAGGTTGCGCAAGAAATTTTATAGTTAACTTACTGTCGTGTATTCTTCAGATAGCTAATTCTTCAGTAGTTAATCAGTTAATAGTGGCAATTATATATCTTCTTAATGGAATTCAAGGACCTTTAGATACATTACTTTGTTCATTAGGCACAACATTGGGAAATTTACTTAATGGCCTACCGGTAACCCAAGTTTTGCAAGTTGTAGGAAACATTTTAAATTCATTATTAGGAAATTTACTTAATCAAATACTTAATCAATTAGGTCAATCCGGAGGCACTGTTTTTAATATAACACTACTCTTGCAAAACCTTTTAAATGGCTTATCCGGTGTTTTAAGTGGATGATTAAGTTTAATTTTTAAATTATATTAAGTGTCAGGTTTTTTTTTGTGTAAATAACGATAAGCAGTTATATATATAATTAAGTTGAAGGACAAAAAAAATAATTAAGTTTTTTAACAATTCTAACCATGTTATTTATGTAATTGACTATTTATATGATATAATTTTTAATAATAAAAAAAGTTAATTTTATAATTCACAATTTTATGTCTTGTTTTATTAAGAAATAACAATCTTGTACTCAGGGTTGGACTGGCCCACCGGGACACCAGGACATTTCCCGGTGGGCCGGTAATATTTGGGCCAATAAATTAAAACTTTTTATTACTAATTATTTTAAAGATACAATGCAATCTGATTTAAATATATTCTGTTTGGAAATATTTTGGGAAAGAATCGAAGGATAATATATGCTTAGATATGCTTCGACACAAAATTGGTTATATCAAAGAATTAAAACATAATAATTAATGATAATGCATTCAATTTTAATCGAAAATATATAGTTAATTTCCTAATATATATATAGATTAATACGATTTGAGACAGCGTTTGAAAAATAATACATTTATGTAGATTACTACGATTTGAGACAGCAATAATCTATACGTATGGATTAATGCTTTTGTTTTATTTCGGTTTGCATATAGTCATATGATGTTATATAGATTATTTCGGTTTTTCATATGGATTAATGGTGCCCTTGAAAGCACAATGCTAGGCTAAAAATTTTAGTTAATTGTTCTTATAAAAATTAAAAATCGAAATATTGACAACAAAAATATTTTTTATTTAAGATTAGCGATAATTTTGCAAAAGAAGAGCTAATTACAATTTATAACATTTAGATTTAATCTCAGTATCTCAGTATTTCCAAAAGTGTTTATGTATCTTATATCTTGATTGCTCAGTTATTTTTAAGGAAATTCGAGATTTTTGATTTTTAGTCGGTTTTTAGGTTCTTTAAACTGCCATTAATTTTATAAAGTACAAAATTCTCATATATTTAAAAGAACGCAGATGTTTCATTTCACATTTCAGAAATGACGAACATATTTAAATTTCGTTCTCAAAACTTTTATGATAAGATACAGAAAATAGCTGAGGCAAAATTGGCTAACGCAACTAAAATGATCCATTCGAACTAGATGCGAATGGAGATACATGATAGAAACTATTAATTTTCACCTTTTTTTTTTACTACTCATACAATCTTGTTAAACGAAAGTTATGAAAAACAAATAATAAAGTATATCCGTGAGTTTAGCACTTTAACTTCATTCTTTAAAAATCAAACTGAAATATTTTGACAAATATTTAATAAAACTTTTAAAACGTATCTTATAACGATAATGAAGTTTAACAAAAAAAAAATATGAAAAATTCGACATTCAAATAATTATTTATTTTTTTAAATAAAACAAGAACCATGTGGTAATAATAATAATGGAGCTATTAAAAACAAAATATAAAAATAAAATTTCGGCAAATCCAATAATTATTTTGCAATAACAATATTAAAAATATATTAAATTAAAATTGCATAAAAGCTTTTTAAAAAACAATAGCCTAGAGACTTGAAAGTTAAATATATTTTCCACGAGCTGAAAATAATTTTCTTTTGTTCAAAATTTTTATTCAAACTTTAATAAATAAAATAAAATAAAAATTAAATATTAACATAACGAAGATTGTTAAACTTTACTTACGTAGAAAGTTGTTAAAAAACATTGAACTTTAATTTAAATGTACAGTAATGTCATGAAATATTTTTGGCATACGATCAAAAATAAAAATGTATTGTTTTATAAATTATATTATTTATTTAATTTAAATACAAAATAATAAATATTGGGTTTGCAGATTTATTGCGATGAAAAATTTGGATAATTTTTTTAAACTAATTTTGCTTCTCAAACTAACTAAAAAAAAATATCGGTCAAACTATTTTTTCAGATATTAAATTATATAATTTGACACCTTCAATCAATCAAGATATATATTAATCAATTTAATTGAAGCCAACCGCAATATTAATTATTTTAATCATATAATAAACTATAGCTATTGACCTATTGTGTCATAAAAGCCGAGGATGCATATTTGATCATTTGAACAAACATTTGTTAAACAACCTATTGATTTGCCTCCACTGAAGATTTGGCTAAAACAATTAAAAAATGTTTCAACATCTAATTTATGATTAAGCGGCGGTCATACGAGGCTGGTTTACCAGCCGCTGGTCGCTGCTTGCTGCTAACAGCCAGTTAAGCAGCACCGTATAAACTGTTATGTCCGCTGGTGCCAGCAGCAGCGCAGCTATTTCAGTAGCAGCTGGTGAAGTTGAACGGTTCAACTTTACTAGCGCTGCTGGACAATGTTGTTGCTGATTATTTTGTTTCAGTTTTACATTTAATTTTATTGATTTGAATTTTTCAATATTACTTTATTAATAGTAGTGTAATTAAAATAAAATGGGACCAAAAAGTAATGATGAGAAGTGAAATTCAAATCAAATAATAATTTTCTTTGAAATATATAACAAATATGATTGTTTGTGGGATGCAACTTCACCGTGTTATTTAAAAAGGCCAATTGCCAATTGCCTTCTTAACAATTTAACAATTTCCTTAACACTTCTTTCCTATGTAAAGACAATTTGTACGAAACAGTGACCAAAATATATAAAACTGATTCAAAACATCGCAGCTGCTAGACCAGCTGCTGCTGTTTGCACAACACTGTGTGAACCCTTCCGTATGCTGGTTGCTGTTGCTGCTAGCCAGCCACTGCTGACTAGCAGCGACCAGCGGCTGGTAAACCAGCCTCGTGTGACCGCCGCTTTACTGTAGATACTAAAGTCTTGTATAATAATAATAATAATAGTAATAAAATATTTTTCTATTTTTCTTTATTAATATATTTTATTATAAACTTAGATGTTAATATAATAATACTATTAATCTAATTTATAATTCGAGTGCGATTGGATATGATGGTGGTATGCTTTATAACACGCCCGTACCCAAAACCTTTACTTAAAAAAACATCCCATTGGTTTTTTTTGAGATTTTCGTCGCGATTTTCGCGGGTAAGTAACGATTAGATTTGAAAGGGGTGAATTTTATTTTTAATTTATAATTTTCGCGGTTTTCACAGGTTAGTTGCGATTGAATATGATGAAGAAGTAGTATACGGGACGATCATACCCAAAAACCTTTACTTAATAAAAACAATCAACTTGGTTTACATACGATCATATTTGAAGAGATGAGCTTATTTTTATTAATTTTTTTTTAGTTTATATTATATTTTCTTCGAGGTTACCCCTGATAACAGCACCACCTGACGCTGCCAAATCATACCTTAAATCTAAGTCCTTATTAATATATTTTAGAAGCTTGGAGACATTTACTCAAACAAATTTCCTTAAAAAGGAACACATTCTAACAATCAATTTTATATCTTAAGATGAGAAATTTTTTTTATAATAATTTCAATTAGAAATGGAAAAATTAAGTTAAATATTTATGATAATTTTGGAAAATGAATACATCATATTTTTAATTTTTGGATTAATCCTAAGCTCTAGAAAAAAAATTTTATGCCTAAAAACGTATTTTGTTCTAAACCGTATTTAAGTTCCTGTGTTTTATAATAAATAAGGTTTTTTTGTAGGTATAAAACAAATTAATAGTGGAATATAAGTACGAAAATTCTACAGTTCCAAATTTTACCTAAAACTGGAATTTGATTCTAATTTTCCGTATTTTTAATTTTTGGAATGACACAATTTGACAGCAAAAATCCTAGAAGTAATTCTATAATAAGAATAATAAAAATTTTAATTCTGTGGGGCTAGTTTCAAGTGAGCCTAATTCGAAAATCGTATTGAAAAAAATAAATGAAGACAAGTGGATTAAAAAAAATTTCATCATCAAAATATAAAATTTAAATTAAGAAAAAGCAGCTGGACCGATTTTGATTTTTTTTTTAATGTTTTTAATACTTCGAATAAAGAAAAATTGGAAAAGTTGTCTTAAACACTAGGTTAAAGTAAACAACGTTCTTGCCGGGATCGACTAGTTTTTCAGATAAAAAACTTTTGTCGGCAGATTTTAAGATTTTTATTTAACAACAAAATGTGCCTATGTATTTATGTCAATTCGAACAGACAAAACAAAGCTAAACTTTAAAAGTCGAAATGTCATTACACTGCTATTCAAAAAATATCTGAAAAGATATATCTTTTCATTCAATATTTAAAAGAATGTTAATTTTAAATTTTCTTTTCCTAGATTAGGGTACAGTCGGGGTTTTTTTAACAAAAAAAAAATGTTTCAAAAAACAGCTAGATGGAATTGTTGTATGGCATCAAACTTTTGTAAAACAATTAAAATGTATTTATAATAAAAAGAAATTTTAATAACTTTGTTTTAGAACAAAAACTTATTATATTAAAAAAAAATTGCTATTGAGAGCGAAGAGTGTAATTATTTCTATCTTTACGCAATAAGGCTGGGTATGGCAGAACCAAAACATTAAGTATAAAAAGGTGATTTCCAAAAAAATCTTTATCAAATTCGGCAAAGAAATTTAACACTTGAAAATTTAAAATGGTAAAAAAATTAATGATTTTACTTGGAATTCTTGGACTTAAGGTAATATATCTTTTAATCAGAAAAGTGATAAAAGTCTCGATATTTGTTTCGAAAATTTGGGCAAGGAACAAAATATACTACAAAAATGTTTTTGATACTATTTCATTCATATAAGACTCTCAACGCCATTGAAACTTTTCTCTTCGAGTTTTGAAAATTCAAGATATATTGATAAATATACTTATGAATCAATATTCCACATTTAATTTTTTCAGATAATAAATGCAGCATGTACAATAACCATTCCGCCTGTGACATTTCCTCCATCTGTGACAGTTTCTACACCTGTGACAGTTCCTCCACCAGTGACAGTTCCTCCACCTGTAACAGCTCCTCCACCTGTTACACTTCCTCCGTTTACCCTTCCACCGTTTACATTACCTCCCGTAATATTGCCGCCTGTAACACAACCTTCATTATGTCCTTGTCTTGGAGTAACACCGATTGGAGAACCACCCCCAACTGGAGGACCACCACCAATTGGAGGACCGCCTCCAACTGGAGGACCACCTCCAATTGGAGGACCACCGCCAACTGGAGCGCCACCACCAACATGTACGTTGGTTGGATCAACACTTCAAAGTTTACTGTGTTGTAATATTGCAACACAAATTTTACCTCCAATAGCATCGTTACTAAACAATAATTGCGCTAGAGGATTTCTAGTTAATTTACTTTCGTGCGTACTTCAAATTTCCAGTCCTACCACTGCGAATCAGTTAGTTACTTCGCTCTCTAATCTTGTAAGCGGATTAGCAACACCTTTAGACAGTTTACTACTAGGTTTAACTTTAGGTGTTTTACTTAATGGATTACCTTTAACTGAAGTGCTGCAAGTTGTGGGTGGAATTTTACAACCTTTATTAAGCAATTTACTTAATAATGTCTTAGCAGGTTTAGGAATCCCAGGAGGTGGAGTTTCAGGTATACAGGGTCTATTACAAAACCTTTAAAATTTGCTTTCTGGAATATTGGGTCCAGCAGGCTCTGGAACAGGAGAAGGGGGTTTACTTAGTGGTTTACTTGGAGGCGGTACATCAGGTGGAATTAATAATAATAGGTTCACCTCCAATAATAATAGGTTCACCTCCTACTGTTGGTCTTGGATCAGCAGAAAGTATTTTGTTGAGTCTATTGGGCGGAGGATCTGTTGTGGGAACTCCTCCTGTCACAATTTCAGCTCCACCAACAGTTGTAGGTACTGGATCAGCAGAAAATATATTAGGTGGATTACTAAACCTAATAGGAGGCGGTACTGTTGTTGGGTCTCCTCCTGTCACAGTTGTAGGATCTCCTCCAATTGGTAATTCTGGGGGCTTAGTGTCTATATTAAGTATATTAGGTTAATCTTAGGCTGTTTAGAAAATAAAAATTTTGATTGTTTTAGAGATAAATAAGATATATACTTTAAGTATTTTTATTTATTATTTATATTTTACTTTAAGTTTGGGAATAAAATTGTTATTTTCAAATATATTCAAATAAAAAATAATAAATATTTTCAAAAAAGATTATTTGCTATGGGAATAATACATATATGTATTAAATATTAATATGTATGTTCATTAAAGTATTTTTTTGATTAATTTATTAATTCTTTTGTAAACCTGAATTGAAAATTGTCGGAACAATTTTGACAATAGACACCTTATTAGGCAATATGGAAATTCAAGTTTATCCAGAATTTAAATTTTCTTAAATTCACCCAGTGTGTTTTAAAAAGCCACATCTTTCATTTTAATCGCTCTTAATTTTATTTGAGAAAGCTTGTTTATAAAAATTTAACGTGTAAAAATTTTGTTTAATTATTTTTATGTTGTTTTTATTGTTTTAATTTATATAATAAATAATCATCCCTCGAGGGATTTACTGCTTTCTAAGGACCGAGTTAAGAAAATTCAATTACAATTATTTATTTTAATTATTTTGCTTGGCTAACGAAATGTATTGCATAGATTTAAATAATAATTTGCATTTATACTCCTAATCCTCACAAAACTTATTATAATCAAATCCAAGGATACTATAATTCAATTCAATTAAATTGCAGGAATGAACTTTTATTGTCAATTCCAATGTTGATTTTATGCACATATGCATAAAAATGTTTTTTTATATTTTATTCAATACTTTCGACATCCAGTCTTCCAAATAGGCGATTTGGATCCAACGCTACAAAATTGAAATATAATTCAATTTCAAAACCAAGTTCTAAGGTAGCCTCCCCGTCGGGGCCTCGGATCAAATTTCTAGTACCCTATAACTATCCCGGGTCTCGGGATTTTCCAAATTTGTCTCTCAAATAATGTGTTTTGATATACATTTCCTTAATTTTGCTGCCGGTCTTTCGGAAGAGATTTTTTAAGAGAGACATAATTTGATGTCTGTTCGTTTATTTCCTTTAGAAAAATTACAATAATTGAATTTTTTTTTTTGTAGGTATAAAAAAAATTAATAAAGAAATATAAGTACGAAAATTCTATAGTTCCAAATTTTACCTAAAACTGGAATCCGATTTGAATTTTCCGTATTTTTACTTTTGGAATGACACGAATTGAAAGCAAAAATCCTAGAAGTTAATAATAAGAATAATAAGAATTTTCATCATTTTAATTTAAATTAAGCAAAAAATTTATACCAAATTACATGTTGTTCACTGGGAAGTCATCACTTGAGAACGGCTGCAATACTTTTTATGTGCCTATCAAACTGTCTATACATGAATGTAAATTCGAAGAGAAGCAAGAAAATTGGAAAACAAAGCTAAATTTTAAAAGTCGAAATGTCATGAACCAGCTTCCTGTTTAAAAAACATCTTAAATTATATAACTTCTCATTCAACATTTAAAAAAAAAATTATTTTTGCCTAGATTAGGGTACATTCGCGGTTTATCTTATTAATAAAAAGCAAGTGTGCAAAAAACATATAGAAGTCTGTTGTATAAACTATTTTTCTATGTATTAAAAGTAAATGTTCAACAGATTTTAATTTTAATAAATGAAAAATATTTTTGGCATCATTCTTTTTTTAAACAATTAAAATGTATTTATAATAAAAAAAAAATTTCATTTGTTTAAAAATAAAAACTCATTATATCCAAGAAATTGCTATTGTCTTACTTAATAAGGAAGAACGAAAAAATTAAGTATAAATAGATGCCTTCCAAAAAAATCTTTATCAAATTCAAAGAAATTTAACACTTTAAAATTTAAAATGGTAAAAAAATTAATTCTTTTACTTGGAATTCTTGGACTAAAGGTAATATATCTTTTATTAAGAAAAGTTTTAAAAGTCTCGATATTTGTTTAGAAAATTTGGGAAAGGAACTAAAAATATAATTAAAAATTTAAATTGTATTTTGGTACTATTTCAACCATATACTCTTATTTTCTTATTTTTGCCGAATGACTCAATAGAGACTATTCTCTTCAACTAAGGTCAAGCTTTAAAAATCAAAAAAAAACTATATTGATAAATATAAGTACTTGTGATTTAAAATATATTTAATCTTTTCAGATAGTCAATTCAATAACCGTTCCACCAGTGACAATCTATCCACCCGTGTCAATTCCTCCACCTGTGACAGTTAATTCACCTGTAACAGTTCCTCCACCAGTTACCTTTCCACCGTTTACATTACCTCCCATAATATGGCCGCCTGTAACATCACCAACTGGAGGATGTCCAACACCACCAACTGGAGGACCACCACCAACTGGAGGACCACCACCAACTGGAGGACCACCACCAACTGGAGGACCACCACCAACTGGAGGACCACCACCAACTGGAGGACCACCGCCAACTGGAGGACCACCGCCAACTGGAGGACCACCGCCAACTGGAGGACCACCGCCAACTGGAGGACCACCGCCAACTGGAGGACCACCGCCAACTGGAGGACCACCACCAACTGGAGGACCACCACCAACTGGAGGACCACCACCAACTGGAGGACCACCACCAACTGGAGGACCACCCCCAACTGGAGGACCACCACCAACTGGAGGACCACCCCCAACTGGAGGACCACCACCAACTGGAGGACCACCACCAACTGGAGGACCTCCGCCAACTGGATCACCACCACCAGTAACCTGTGCGTTAGTTGGATCAACACTTCAAAGTTTATTATGTTGTAACATATCAACACAAATTTTAACTCCAGTAGCATCATTACTTAGCAATAATTGCGCAAGAGGATTTTTGGTTAATTTACTATCGTGTATACTTCAAATTTCCAATGTTAACACTGCGAATCAGTTAGTTAATTCGCTCGTTGATCTCGTAAACGGATTAAGAACACCTTTAGACAATTTACTATGCTCCTTAGGTTCAACTTTAGGTGTTGTACTTAATGGATTACCTATAACTCAAGTGTTGCAAGTTGTGGGTGGAATTTTACAACCTTTATTAGGGAATTTACTTAATAATGTCTTAGCAGGTTTAGGACTCCCAGGAGGAGGTATTGCAGGTATACGGAGTCTATTACAAAACCTTTTAAATTTGCTCTCCGGAATATTAGGTCCACCAGGAGGTGGAACAGGAGTAGGAGGTTTACTTGGTGGTTTACTTGGAGGTGGTTCAACAGGTGGAATTAATTTGGGAGCCTTATTAAGTGGATTATTAGGTGGTGGTTCAACAGGTGGAATTAATTTGGGAGCCTTATTAAGTGGATTATTAGGTGGTGGTACAACAGGTGGAATTAATTTGGGGGGCTTATTAGGTGGTGGTTCAACAGGTGGAATTAATTTGGGAGCCTTATTAAGTGGATTATTAGGTGGTGGTACAACAGGTGGAATTAATTTGGGGGGCTTATTAGGTGGTGGTTCAACAGGTGGAATTAATTTGGGAGCCTTATTAAGTGGATTATTAGGTGGTGGTACAACAGGTGGAATTAATTTAGGGGGCTTATTAGGTGGTGGTTCAACAGGTGGAATTGATTTGGGAACCTTATTAGGTGATGGTTCAACAGGTGGAATTAATTTGGATGCCTTATTAGGTGGTGGTTCAACAGGTGAAATTAATGTGGGAGCTTAGGTGGCCCACCACCAGTAGCTGGTACTCCTCCAATAATAATAGGTTCACCTCCTGTTGGTCTTGGATCAGAAAAAAATATATTAGGTGGATTACCAAGTATAATAGGAGAGGGTACCGTTGTAGGGTCTCCCCCTATCACAGTTGTAGGATCTCCTTCAATTAGAACTCCTGGTCTATTTTAAGTATTTTAGGTTAATCTTGAGCTGTATAGGAAATCAAAATTTTAATTTTGTTAAAGTTGAAATAAGGTATTAATTATTTTAATTATTTATGTTTTACTTTAAGTTTGGGAAATAAAATTATAATGTTCAAATATTATATTCCAATAAAAATTAATAAATATTTAAAAAAAAGGTTATTTTGCTTTTGAAATAACTCGAATATATATTTATATGTTTGCAAACTTGAATTAAAAAGTTGTCGGAAAACCGTCTTAAAGACTAAAAAACTTTTATAAGTCAAATAATTCTACATTGGTCTTTTTTCATGTTCATGTCATAAGTTTCATGTTCATGGCATAAGTTCAGAGGCCAAATTCTGTAACTTAGTAATGTCTCTCCAAAAAATGTATCTAATTTTGATTTTTATAAAAAAAAATGGTTTTAAAAAAAAAATCAGAGTATATAATTTGATGTCTTTTTGGGTGACATGAAATAACGCCCAAGGTATTAACGCCCAAAAAGCGTTATTTCCCTCCGTAGTGGGAAATAAAGCCCAAATTGCGTGTGAACAGTGTGAACAGTGATGGGAAATAACAGCCGAAAATATGAGGAATTAACACCCAAATGAAAGTAAAGAGTGAATTACGGCCTAAAAAAATGTTTCAATTTAAATAAGTGGATTTTTATTTTTATTTGCAGCACCATCTGTTTTTTGTGGCTACATGACATAACCGCGAAAATTTTTTGTCATAACCGCGAAATAAAAAATAAAAGTGTCATAACCGCGAAAAATGTCTTATATTTTTTTTGTCATAACCGGGAAAAAATATAACCGCGAAACGAAATTTTTTAAATTTTTTGTCATATTTTTTCCCGGTTATGACAAAATAAAATATAAGACATTTATCGCGGTTATGACACTTTTATTTTTTATTTCGCGGTTATGACAAAAAAATTTCGCGGTTATGACGTTCGCGGTTATGTCATGTAGCCGAAATAACACCCAAATAAAAAAAAAGAGGTTTGGGTGTTATTTCTTTTCTAACAAACAAAAAATGAAAAAAGGAATTAACGCCCCTGGGCGTTATTACCCATCACTGTGAGAAATAAAGCCCAAACGGAATTTGGGCTTTATTTCTCACTACGGAGGGAAATAACGCGTTTTGGGCGTTAATACCTTGGGCGTTATTTCATGTCACCGTCTTTTTGTTTTATTTCCTATAGTAAAATAAAAGCATGAATATAAAAAAAAATTATGTTATATTTTAAAAAAATTCAAGATATTCAAATAAAAGACGATAAAGGATGATCATGAAATGAAATTTGAAATATGTATAATAAGGCTGTCACACTTCGGCTTTTTAATGGCTTTTTGAAAAAGCCATCATCGTTGTGGCTGTTTTCTGGCTTTTTCCTTAGAAAAAATAGATAAAAAAGCTAGTGGTTTTTCAAAAAGCCACTAGAAAATCAGGGTTCAAATAACAAATAAGCTCTGTGAGAAAAAATAAACTAAAAATTTCTATTTGGAGATTCCCAAACTGTTTATTTTTGTCAAAAAAAAAATTATGTGACAAGAAATGTGTAAAAAAAAATAAACAACAAAAATTTCATAAAAAAATTAGGAACAAACTTTTGAAATTTTATTTTTAAAATTTTTAGTTTGTTTACTTATTTTTTTTTTTCTTTTTCAACGTCAAAATATAAAAGTGTGAACACATTTAAAATAGCCACCTAAAAAGTGGCTATTTCATTGTAGTGCGACTCGCTTATAAAACTATTAAATTTAATAATGATTCACAACTATGTTTTTTTCTGAACCCTGATTGATATAACTTCTCATTCAACATTTAAAAAAAAATTAATTTAAAATTTATTTATGCCTAGATTAGGGTACATTCGGGGTTTTTCTTATTAAAAAAAAAAAATTAAGTGTGCAAAAAACATATAGAAGTCTGTTGTATAAACTATTTTTCTATGTATTAAAAGTAAATGTTCAACAGAATAAATGAAAAATATTTTTGGCATCATACTTTTTTAAAACAATTAAAATGTATTTATAATAAAAAAAAAATTTCATAGCTTTGTTTTAAAACAAAAACTCATTATATCATTATATGCTATTGTGCTCGAGGAGTGTGTTTATTTGTATGTATCTTTACTCAATAAGGAAGAACGAAAAAATTAAGTATAAAAAGGTGTTTTCCAAAAAAATGTTTATCAAATTCGTCAAAGAAATTTAGCACTTTAAAACTCAAAATGGTTAAAATATTTATGATTTTACTTGGAATTCTTGGACTAAAGGTAATATATCTTTTATTAAGAAAAGTTTTAAAAGTCTCGATATTTGTTTACAAAATTTGGGCAAGGAACTAAAAATATAATTAAAAATTTAAATTGTATTTTGGTACTATTTCAAGCATATACTCTTATTTTCTTATTTTTGCCGAATGACTCAATAGAGACTATTCTCTTCAACTAAAGTCAAGCTTTTAAAATCAAAAAAATAAACTATATTGATAAATATACTTATGACAAAAATATATTTAATCCTTTCAGATAGTCAATAATCCAGCATGTTCAATAACCGTTCCACCAGTGATAATCCCTCCACCCGTGACAATTCCTCCATCTGTGACAGTTCTTCCACCTGTGACAGTTGCTCCACCTGTGACAGTTGCTCCACCTGTTACAGTTTTTCCACCTGTTACATTTCCTCCGTTTACCCTTCCACCGTTTACATTCCCTCCCATAACACCACCTTCATTATGTCCTTGCATTGGAATAACACCACCGACTGGAGGACCACCGCCAACGTCACCACCACCAACATCAGCACCAGGAACATGTGCGTTAGTTGGATCAACACTTCAAAGTTTACTATGTTGTAACATTGCAACTCAAATTTTAACTCCAATAGCATCATTACTTGGCAATAATTGCGCTAGAGGATTTCTAGTTAATTTACTATCGTGTATACTTCAAATTTCCAGTCCTACCACTGCGAATCAGCTAGTTAATTCGCTCGTTAATCTCGTAAACGGAATAAGAACACCTTTAGACAATTTACTATGCTCCTTAGGTTCAACTTTAGGTGTTTTACTTAATGGCTTACCTATAACTCAAGTGCTGCAAGTTGTGGGTGGAATTTTACAACCTTTATTAGGGAATTTACTTAATAATGTCTTAGCAGGTTTAGGACTCCCAGGAGGAGGTATCGCAGGTATACAGAGTCTATTACAAAACCTTTTAAATTTGCTCTCCGGAATATTAGGTCCACCAGGAGGTGGAACAGGAGTAGGAGGTTTACTTGGTGGTTTACTTGGAGGTGGTTCAACGGGTGGAATTAATTTGGGAGCCTTATTAAGTGGTTTACTTGGAGGTGGTTCCACAGGTGGAATTAATTTGGGAGCCTTATTAGGTGGATTATTAGGTGGCCCACCACCAGTAGTGGGTAGTCCTCCAATAATAATAGGTTGACCTCCTGTTGGTGTTGGATCAGCAGAAAATATATTAGGTGGATTACTAAGTATAATAGGAGGGGGTACCGTTGTAGGGTCTCCCCCTGTCACAGTTGTAGGATCTCCTTCAATTGGAACTCCTGGTGGCTTTGGTTCTATATTAAGTATTTTAGGTTAATCTTGAGCTGTATAGGAAATCAATATTTTAATTTTGTTAAAGTTGAAATAAGGTATTAATTAATTATTTATGTTTTACTTTAAGTTTGGGAAATAAAATTATAATGTTCAAATATTATATTTCAATAAAAATTAATAAATATTTAAAAAAAAAGGTTATTTTGCTTTTGAAATAACTCGAATATATATTTATATGTTTGCAAACTTGAATTAAATAGTTGTCGGAAAACCGTCTTAAAGACTAAAAAACTTCTATAAGTCAAATAATTCTACATTGGTCTTTTTTCATGTTAATGTCATAAGTTTCATGTTCATGGCATAAGTTCAGAGGCCAAATTCTGTAACTTAGTAATGTCTCTCCAAAAGTATCCCTAGTTTTGATTTTTATAACAAAAAAAAGTAAAAAAAAAAAATTTTAGTCATATAATTTGATGTCTTTTTGTTTTTTTCCTAGAGTAAAATAAAAGCATGAAAATAAAAAAAAATTATGTTAATTAAGAATGGATTCCACAGGTCCAAGTTTTACCTAAAACTGGGATGTGATTCTAATTTTGAGGATTTGTACTTTTGAAATGGTACGATACTAGGAGTGAGAAAATCCTAGGAGTGAGAAAAATCAACAAGATTTTCAAAAATTTAAAACTTAAGAAAAAAAAAAGAAGTGAGGTAAAATGGAACAGAATAAACATCATTATGAAATTTAAATAAAGCATAAAATTACAATTAAAAATATATTATTTTATCATTAAAAAAAATATATATAAAAACCAAAAAAAATGTGTTCATAAAGGGGTTTTATATCCTTTTCTCCTAGATACATAGATTATGATAATAAAACACTGATCAAGTTGTAAATATTAGTAATTAATTAGCTGTTGAGAATCAAAATTATTCTTATCTCTTAGACTTAGACTATAGAGCTTTTATATTATAAAAAGAAATGTAAATCAGGATGTTAAATAAATAATTTGAATTGAATTATTTTATCATTTTATTAAATATAATATGCATTTGTACAAAATATAAAAGTACTTTTAATCAAAAATGTGTTTATTAAAAGTTTAACAGTATAGCAAATAAGTAGTTGGTGAAATTATTATAATATGAACTGGACATAATAAGAAAACGAAATGAAAAATAAAATCAGTTTTTTTTTTCTAATAAAAGTACTTCTCACTTCAACTTACAAACGTTATTATTTTTCATAAATATGTTATATTTTTAAAAAATTCGAAATATTCAAATAAAGGACGATAAAGAATGAACATGAAATGAAATTTGTATAACCAAAATACAACTAAAATTATTAAATATTAAATTAGTAAAGTGAGCACCTGACTTGACCTCCTGCTCTTTTTGAGCAAATTCAACAAATCACATGTCAAAGTTATTTTATCCGTTTTTTCTTTGCATGAAAGACAGAAATCCTATTTGTGAAAATTTTTTTTTCTACGGAACGGACTCTAAATAATAAGAACATCAAAATTTTCCTATTTTAAAGAAATATTTATTAATTATTATTAAGTAATGGTCTGTCGGATTTGAAAAAAACGATAAATATGTTTTTTCAATTCTTATGTCTAAATGAACTATAAAGTATTTCACTCGAGATTCGAGTTTTGTCGCTTACCATTTAACTGAAAATTAATATACAAAAATTTCTCTTAAAGAAGAAACTTGGTCAAGTCATATATATATTTTTCTTTTATAAATATAAATTTAAAATTATATTTTGTGGGAATATAGAAAAAGTTGTGAATTTATAAATCTATATAATATTAAGTGTATAAAAAATCAATGTCCTTTTTTAACGATTTTTCAACATATTAGAACATTATTTCATAAATGAACCCATTTAGTAGGCTCGTTTTCAACATTTCCATTTAAAATTTTTAATTTTTAAGAGACCTTGGTCACAAGCAGGGGCTAAACATATTTTGTTGGATTCCTTCAAAATAACATTTAGTCATATACCAAAAATTCGAATACAACCATTTTTATCGAAATCCACACAGGTGGAAAAAATCAAAAACCAATTCGCACAAAAAAAAATACTTTTCTTATTTCGTTTCTGATCACTTTAATTAATCAAGATAATTTATCACTATAATTGTTTGTAAGTATTTGTTCTTTAAATTTCGAGACGAAAAAATTATTTCGACCTCAATAATTTTTTTTAAATATTTTCGGAAAAAAAAACAATTTTCTTAGTTTTTTTTTGATAGAAGATATGACATTGAAGATTTTTTGAGTAATTATTTCTACAACTTCAATCGACGTAAATGGAATTTTCTTTCTGCTCAATAGCAATTAATATAAATACAAGTTTGAATTTTGTAAATCATAAAAAACCTAATGTTTTGATTTGGAAGCTTCGAACTTTTATTATTATTTGCTAAGATCGCGTAAATAAAATTAAAATTAATTAAATAAATATAAATACGACACATGGAACAAGCGATGACATCAACTTTATTCAAAATTAAATTTCGACTAAAATCGAAATAAATATGTACATTGAATTTTTATTATTTACCAAACAAAATTCTCTTTTGTTTTATAAAATGTATATAAAAATGATAATGAAAATTAAAAGTAAATAAAAATAATATATAAAAATAATTTCATTATATTTTAATTTTCAAAACAAAACTTGTTATCTTAATGTAAAATAAATATAATTAAAATGTAAATATTTTTAATTTGTAGGAAAATTGAAAGTAATATATAAATCAAAAATGTAGCTAAAATTCTATCAAACGCAGGAGAATAAGTGAAAAAGTTAAAGCAAAATAAATCTTATTAAAAAAATATATATTTTTTTTTCAATAAATTAATCAATAACGAAAAATATACACGTTCATAAAAAATGAATCCTACATTAGCAATTCTAATTTTAATTCAAATAGGATATGAGGTAACATAAAATAGTTTATCCTGCGAATGATAATTTGAAAATAAACGTTCTGAAACTGAAAATAAACCCGTCACAAAAATTATTAAAAAACAATTTTTTTTTTTTATTTTTGAAGTCAGATCTTAGAGTGAATTTAACAAGAACTTTAAATGTTAAATTTAATTTTTCAGGTTGTGTTGGCCTATCCACCCACAACGAGTTGTCCAATGACACAACCACCCACAACGGCTACAACAACACTACCAACAACCACCACAACACCACCAACAACCACCACAACACCACCAACAACAACGAGAACAACAAAATTTAGTTGGCCGCCAATAACTTTCCCACCATGCTTCTGTAACGGAAATCCTCCCACTGGAATACCTCCCACATTACCTCCCGGTGGAAACAATTGCGCGCTGATTGGAACAACACTTAAAAATTTATTATGCTGTAATATTACACAGCAAATTTTAACACCAGTAGCTCAGTTACTTAACAATAATTGCGCTAGAGGATTTTTAGTTAATTTATTATCGTGTATTCTTCAAATTGCTAATCCTGCTGTGGCTAATCAATTAGTAACATCGATAGTAAATTTACTATTAGGCATTATTCCGCCATTGGACGCACTATTGTGTTCGCTAGGTACAACATTGGGGAATTTGTTGAATGGCTTACCGATAACTCAAGTATTGCAAACAGTTGGTGGAATTTTGAGATCATTATTGGGCAGTGCACTTAATAATCTTTTGAGTGGTTTAGGCATACCAGGGGGTGGAATTTCAAGCATTCAGTCATTATTAGAAAATCTTTTGAATGGTCTCTCTGGAATTGTAGGTCCGGGTGGCGCTGGAACAGGAACAGGGGGTTTGCTCGGAGGACTGCTTGGTACTGGAGGTACTGGATTGTTAGGTGATTTACTAAATGGTTAGTTGGGAAAGGAAATGAAAAAAAGGTGCAATTAAGTAAAATTATTTATTAGGATTGGAAATATTTTGTAAGAATTAATTTATATTATTTAACATTATATAAGTCAGCGGTCGGCAAACTATGACCCGTGGGTCACGGGGTGACCCAAAGCATCATTTCATGTTACCCGCTTCAAAATTTTGAAGTAGTTCCCAAATCAATGAATATAGTTTTTGCTTACAACAATTGCATATAAAAATTTTTTGTTTACAACAATTGCATATAAAATAGAAAGTTTTCCCAGCAATTGTTTTTGTAAGTCTTAGATAATAAATAAATTAACTTTTGATTTAACTATTTTTTTTAAATTGCTTTCATATAAAATTGCCACTGACCCACTATAAGTTTAAAAAAATCTCATCTTAGGCGAATTTTACCCACGACCAAAAAAGTTTGCCGACCGCTGATATAAGTAGATTAAAAGTAAATAAATAAAAATGTTTGTGAACAAAAACAAAGAAAAATTTTGTTTAAATGAAAATTAATTTTGAGATAAAACATGTAAATAACCCACGCTGTTTTTTATTTACCAAGAAACAGAAATTTCATTTGTTTGATAATCGATAAAATTTCATCTCTAACGAACGAATGTTGCAATGTTAGACTTGGACAATTTGACTTTAAATGTAATTATTATTTTCAATTAAATTTGTTCTAATTATAATTCTCTGGGTATTTTATGAATAATAATAATTATAATATATCAATTACGTTGTTGGCTAAATAAATATTTTTATAAAATATACTAAAAAGCATGCATTCTAATCCCCAGGGCCAGGACTATTTTTTTTAATATTCAAGAATTCAAAATGGAGAAAAATCACACCAATTAAAACTATAATGAAATTAAAATTGAAGAAATAAGAGTTAAGTCGTATTGGATTGAATATTTTTAAGTATTATTTTGTTCTATTGAACCCTGATACTGAGATAAATTATCGGCGAAATTCAAATTTAAACTGTAATAATAAGACAATTATATGGTTTTCTTCGAGTCTACCTAAGACTGCAAAAGAATACAAATTAAAATAAAGTTTACCTAACTTCACAAATGAGATGACATAGTTAAAAAAGTTTGCATAAAACGCTGAGCATAGAACCACATACTTATTTTCCTCAGAATCCATTAAAACTTTGAAAAGATTTTAAATTATATACCTGCAAGTTTTATTTAAAAATAATTTCGACTCTTGGCCGCTTGTGAGCTTTTAACTCCGAAGTTCGGGTTTGGAGAATATCATCCGTTAGCTTTTATGAAAATGAAAGTATAAGAATGGAAGTGAATAGAAAATTTTAAATGAATATAGTTAGGTTTTTGATAAAAATTGAACATTATGTATACACAAAAAATCAGATTTCTAGCCAATTGTAAATGTAACAAATGGCAACTACACAACCGTATCTGAATTATAAGCTCCATAAAAAAAACCAAAACCTTTAACCACCGCAAAATTAAAGTCTATTAACTTGAATTTCATATAAATCAATTAAATTTACTAGTTTAGATAATTATAAAATTTCATTTAATTGAATTCAATTCAATTAATTTTTATAAAATTATTACTATTATACGATGAACGAGTTTGATTTCCTTTACAGCTATTCGATATGTATGATATTCTATTTTAGAGACTACAATTTAAGAAAAGAACTTATAGTTATTATAGTTATTTATATAATGATTATTTATATGTTTTTGTATGGAAACCAAAGAAAATCAAAGTTTTTTGAAAACATACAATGAGGTACATATATGATATGTGGGTTGGACACATTAACTTGGTTTAAAATAAAATTCGAAACAAATTTAATGACTTTTTGAATAAAATGTAATAATGTAAAAATGATAATGAAAATTTAAGTAAATAAAAAATTAAATAAAATTAATTCTATTATATTTTTTATTTTCAAAATAAAACTTGTTATTTTATTGTAAAATAAAATATATAAAATGTTTTAATAATACGTAAATATTTTTCATTTGTGAGAAAATTAAAATTAATATAAATACAAAAAAATTAACTAAAACTCTATCAAACGAAGGAAAATAAGTTACGGTTAAAGCAAAATAGATTTATTAAAAATATATAATTTTTTTTCAATAAATTAATCAATAACGAAAAGTAAACGTGCATCAAAAATGAATCCTACATTAGCAATATTAATTTTAATTCAAATAGATTATGAGGTAACATAAAATATTTAGTATATTTAATATATATTTCTTATGTTCTTAAAATGTATGAGACACTGAAAGATAATTTCCAAATAATCAAAATGAAAAGAGTCCTAAAATTTCCAAACTGGAAAAAACATCCCATCAAGAAAATTATTAAAAACCAACTTTAAAATTTATCTCTGAAAATATCAAATGTTTAATTTTCCTAATACTTGTCAAGTTTATTAATTATTAATTTTTTAGGACGCATTTATTTTTCCTTGCGTTACCAATCCAAACAATCATAAGTGTGAGCAGATAAAATTATCCGCTCCTAATGAGGGGAATGACCACCCCACTACATCTCCGCCAGTATCTCAACAACCATGTTCGTGTTCAGAATTAACTTCTTTTACAACACCTCGCATCGGATTACCTCCACAACCATCGGGGAATAATTGTGCGCTGATTGGAACAACACTTAAAAATTTATTGTGCTGTAATATTGCACAGCAAATTTTAACACCAGTAGCTCAGTTACTTAATCAAAATTGCGCCAGAGGATTTTTAGTTAATTTATTATCGTGTATTCTTCAAATCGCTAATCCTGCTGTGGCTAATCAATTAGTAACATCGCTAGTAAATTTACTATTAGGCATTACTCAGCCATTGGACTCAGTATTGTGTTCGCTAGGTACAACATTGGGGAATTTGTTGAATGGCTTACCGATAACTCAAGTATTGCAAACAGTTGGTGGAATTTTGAAATCATTATTGGGCAGTGCACTTAATAATCTTTTGAGTGGTTTAGGCATACCAGGAGGTGGAGCTTAAAGCATTCAATCATTATTAGAAAATCTTTTGAATGGTCTCTCTGAAGTAGTAGTTCCTGGTGCCGCTGGAACAGGACCCGGAGGTTTGCTCGGAAGACTGCTTGGTACTGGAAGTGATCTATTATTATCAGGCTTACTCAGTAGATAGCTATTATTTTTCAAAAATTCAAGAACAAGTCAGCTTCCTAAATAATTACCTTTTTTTTGTTATAACGTTTTCTAAAAATTTAATTTATAACATTATATAAAATAACAAAATTTAAAAAACAGTATTTTATTAATAAAAATTAATTTGTTACAATACAATTATCTATACACCATTTTATTTTATCAAATTCCAGTTCATAGAAAATTTTTAAATTAATTAGAAAATATTTTGGCAATTGAAAGTTAACTTTAGGGAGGCAGGTACTTCTAAATTTTTTGTTCTAAATATGCAAGTTGAATTTGAGACTTGCGAATAAGTATGTATACAAAACTTATATATTATTTACAATAATTTTTTATTTTTAAATTTCCCACGCACTTAATTTTGCTACCCTGTGGATATATACTTTTCTTGTATTTACAATAAAGGATCATGAATAATACAAAAATTTTGCTAAATAAAACTGTAGGAAGTCACATGAATGACACGTTTCTGGAGGACGTATTTTTTGAAAAATATTGACAATAGTTATTTTCATTTAAATATAACAAAGTCAATTACATAGTAGAAACTTGATAAAAACTTCATACTATGAAACGATTTGAACGAATAATTCAATTCTTGTTGACTATAACTATGATTATTTTATTAAAAATTTATGTACATATTTATATATATTTTTCTTTTTCAATTTATTTAGGAACTTAACTTTATTTTTAGTTTTGTGAAAATATTTATTTAATATTTTGTTTAATTAATTTTCTTTAAATAATTGTGCCGAGATTTGCAAATGATTTAAAAAAAGAGTTTATAATGTAAGATGTATGTATAATATATAAAGCATTATTTCGCATCTGAATGAATCTTTGTAAACATTTCGACAATAATTGTTTCAATTTTCAGATACATCCATTAAATTTTGTTTAATAGATATTATTAATAAATATATGTACTTATTTTATCAAATTTTAGGAAAGAAATAGACAAATTTATTGGACAATTATACATATTAAGAATTGTTCAGGTAAAAAAAAATTATGGCGCTTTTTTTATTTTCTCATGAAAAGGGCGCAAAATTTTTCTATCTAACTATTTATTAAGAAAATTCTTTGAAAAGAAATGATAAAAAAAAATTGTTTTCTACACGGTGTTATTTGAAGTATCAACAAATCAATTTTTGGAAAATTAGGTGTATATAGACCAAGGCACTTACATAGCTCACTTTTAAAAAATATAGAACTATCGCTGCCTGAATTTTTGTTCCTAATTAATATAAAGTTTGATATTCCTTAAATTGGCTTTAACAAAACCACTAAAATTATAAACTTTAAACATTATTACCAATTATTTTTTACTTATTTAAATTTGAATATGTTAAAGGTCCAATCTAAAATTTTATAAAACAATAACAACAACCAAAAATTACAAAGTCCCAGTGGCAACAGCAGGAAATTTCTTTAAATTATATTATATAAATAAAATAACATAAAATTTTCTCTAAGAATTTTGTCTAGTTTTTAATATGAAAAATTATATTTAGTATTAATTTATGATTTTTTCTATCCAGTGAGTTATTGCATTATTGCATTTAAAACCCCTGTTTTTTTTTTAAGCAAAATTTATTAACTGATTTAGATTACAGTGTGGTCGATTGAAAAAAAAAATAAATTTTTTTGACACTGCCCTTCACAAAGAAAAATGACAAAAATAAATATGTAAAGAATTTTTTTTAAATCAAACGCACCTTGCGTTACTTGTTACAAAAAGATGTATATAGAAAATCCCTAAAAAAGGATATCCATGAGAAAAACCGAAATATATTGTCCTTTCTGTTAAAGGAAAACAATTTAATAAATGTTTTTGCACAATGGACATTTTTACTTGAAAATCTTTAAAATCATAAAATATTAAAAAACTAAAAATGTATTTAAAAAAAAAAAACCAAAAGAAATTTGGCGGGCTCTTGAGACGTTTGTTTTTTTCTTATTTTTTTTTATCATTAATATTTATTAAAAATCATGGCTCTACAACGTACTTTTATTCGATAATTTTTTGTCAAGAATCTTATATTATGTAGTGTTTTTTATAAAAATTTACCAGAAGAAGATAAGTATACTTAGTTGCTAAAAGCTTATTAAACAAGAATTTTGTCCTAAATTTGTCAAATGTTCAATCCAGTTGGTTATGCGGTTAAATAATTAAAGTCATGTGAGCGAAGTATTTTGAGAAAATCTAGAATCTAAATTAAACCCCAAAACTACGGCTTATTGCTTTCGGCAAAAAGTATCTGTAATTTGACTCTGAGCCTAATAAAAAAATATTTCATGAGATTTTTCTTTTTTTTTTGGCGTTTCCGCATATCACTGAAGATTTTTGTAAAAAATTGCCGATTTCTAGAGCACAAAATATTATATTTTTGGACTTCTTATTTTTTATTTTATATATAAATAAAGAAAAGAAAGATAAAAGCAATTAGATTTATTCTTGGAATGTTTTCAATATAAAAATGATTTGTTAAAAAATAAAATAAAATAAAATAATAAAATAAATTATTAATGGTGTGAACTGAGAAAAAAAAAATTCCAAAATTTTTATATATATTTTATTAATTTATTATCATTTGCAGGTTACCAAGAATTTATTTTATCCTCGAAAAGAAAAAAAAAAAAATAAAATAAATAAAAAGTAATAAGAAATTACCTAAATTGTTTTGAAGTTTTATCAATTGAAAATTGCAAATCCTTGTAGGCAATATATATTTATTGACTGTTAGTACCTATATACAGCGCAATTTAAAGTATATCTATTAAAAATATATATACCTATTATAATATAATTGATATTTTGTGCGAAAAGTGACAGCACAATAAGAATTAGAACTAATTTAAGTGGAATTTATGTCAAATAAAAGAGGTCACTGATTATTTCTTGAAATTTATGATTTTCCAAAAAGAGAATTAAATTTAGACATAATATAATTTGCAATTAATAATAAATATATATGAATTTCCACAATTATTAGGGAATTTTGGCAGCTTAGGTAGAGCAAATCAGTAAATGATGAGAAAATAAAATTCAGAAGATTAAAGTATAAATCAACACGGATTGCAATAATTATATAATAGGACTAAAATTTGATGTCGATGAATAATGTACATACAATATGTATGACATGACCTGACTAATATTGTTTCGTTATACTTTTTATGTAAATGAAAAGAAAACTGACTGTTACTGCTGAGACTGTTTGAATTGACGTAATTATTTCTCTCGACATAAAATAATAATATTTGGTAGCTAAAGATAACCACCATCCAATAATTTATCTGAATAAAAAAAAATAATTGTTCCAATGCCTATACCCATCCTAGTAAATCTTTATATGTTGGACTTTTGAAACATTTAAGTCATTGAGAACTGTGACTGCACAAATAATTAAAATTATTTTTTATTCTTAAAAATAAAATTAATTAAAATATTAAAAAAAAACAATTAAATAAAATAACATGTTAATTTCACTCCAACTTAAATGTATACTTTATTTTAAAAAAAAAATTCAGTCAATTGGAACTTTTACCATTTCGAGACTGTATTCGTAAACGTGTATTTATTTTTTGCTATCCCTATTATTAATTCAATGTTCTGATATTCAAGAAAATGTATGTATACACATTATATTTTAGGAAAGAAAAAACAGGGAACACTACTTTTGACTTTGAAGATACTGCAAAAAAAATTTATTTTATTTAGCGCCTAAAAATTATTTAAATTTAATCGTCCTATATGGGAATTTTATATCTACGTAAGTTTTTAATTTATTATTGTTATTCAAAATATATATATTTAAATTTTTAATTGAAATATAAAAAATTGCATTGAATAGTTTTATTTTTATCTCTTGCTTTACCTATGACGGAAAAAAATCCATCCCCGATGACGGAGTACCTAAATGTACAATAAAGAATCTAAGTAATTTCTTATTTTTCTTCGGAGAACCTATAACTAATTTTTTGAACTATATAACCACCATACACAATATACCACAGCAATATACATGTTGTATGTAAGTTCTAAAACGAATAAGTTTTCTTTCATCTTTCATAAAATTTACCTTAAACTGGATATTTTTAGGGTTAATAAAATGATATGCAAATATTTTTAGTTTCAAAAATAGGACTGAATAAATTAGAAGAAAACCAGAATGATGTATGTATATAATATGTAAGTGTTATTGGCGGGCAAAAAATTATAAATTTTATCTAATAAGAAATATACAAATCTAATCAAGAATTCATACAAAAACTTATCATTAAATTGTATTTTACTTTATAAACAAATTATTGTTTTTTTTTTTTGAATTTCAACATTTTTAATAACTTTTTTATTTTAAAGTTTGTTAAACAAAAAAAAATCACAAATGTCTTTACTAAATTAAAATGTACACCTAAAAGCTCAACAATTTCAACTTAAGAAAATATAAAAGCTTTCGTGCGTATTAAATATCTTATTAAAAATTTTTGAAATTGAAGTATTTTCAAAATGTCTGTATTCTTTATTTATTTAAAAAAAAAAAAAGTTTTTAAAAATAATCAACATAGGAAAAAAAAAACCGGGCTCAACCGGGATTTGAACCCGGGACCTCTCGCACCCAAAGCGAGAATCATACCCCTAGACCATTGAGCCGCTTGAATGTCCAGCGACCAATTTTCAATTTATTGTACAAGTAGTACGTACATAGAAAATTATTTATAAAAATAAAATCACTCGCAATCAAAATAATTATCTATATCAAAATAAGTGACGTAATTATTTTTATATACAAAAACACACAGCAAAAAGAACTTTGAGTGCTTTTGGTAATGATCGCAAAAAAAAAAAAAACAATAACAATTAATAAACATTTTTTCGCTTTCTTTATCTTTTTTCTAGCTTACACTCAACAATATCGTTTTACACTAAAAGCTACTATGGTTTATGAAATAAAGTCAAAATATTTTTAGTTTTGTTGATGAAAAAAAGAAAATTGTTAAATTTAACTCGCATATATTTTCTAAGAATTTACTATTGGCGGCGATTCGCGGTGATATTATTGTTATAACACACCAGACATTTCTTGGAAATTTTTCACTTTAGTTTTGTCACCTTGTATGTTTATCAATCATTAAAAAAAGACAAACCAAATCTTAAATTTTTTTCTTCTTTTTTTTGTAGTTCTCCACAAATAAAATCTTAAGAATCTTATTTTACATTACAATAATTTATACAATTTTCATTGTATTGTTCATTTTTATACAGATCATTTTCACAGAAAATTAGTATATGGATAGGTCGATTGTAGGAAATTAGGAAAAAAAAATTTTTAGCTTCCGATTGTATCCAAAAATTCGAACTGAACTAGAAATGGATTTCGATAAAAATTGATTAATACTAAAAATGATCTGGAAAATTTAATTTAAAATTAAGTAAAAAACTCTGTTCCTTTTTAAAAAATCATACAATATATTAAAATGAAAACCATTCTAAATTAAAAAAAAAAAAAAAACAAAAACAGGTGATTGACATTTACCGAACATTAAAATTTTCCCACAATTCAAAATGCAATTAAACCTATATCTAGTGTGTACAATACATCTACATTCTATATTAAATTATTAAATATATAAACAACGAACATATTTTTTTTTTTTAACTTTTAATAAAGTCTTTATTTAAGAAAAAAAAAACTGAACTTGGGATGAACTTCTTATATATAAAAAAAAAATTTAAATAATAATCCCACATTTCTTTAAGATTTTTAAAATTTAACGTCATTATAGAAGAAGCGAGAAAATCCATTAAATAATCCTTTTTAATATCAAACAAAGAATTTTTATAAAATAACCCTTTTTTTTCTATTTTGGATCCATGGAGATTGGTAATTTGAGAATTTAATATAAAATTGATTATAAAAAAAAATTATCTCACATTATAAATATTTTTTAAAATTTGTCTGATGAGTATATATTATGTAGGTTAAAATTGAAAATATGTAGTTAAATAATTTTTTTTTTTTGACTCACATATGTATAGAATGGTCAATGTTGAGATAGTTGATAAGCAAATTTTATTGTTTTTATTAAAGTAAACTGTATATACTGCCTTGCTTAGCAAGAAGGGCGTAAGTTTTAAAAGTCAACTATTGAGATTTTGCATATTTGGAATAGGGTTAATATTCTTGACCGTATCCGTTTTTTATTTTATTTTCTGGCTCTAAAGTCCTCGAGCACGCCTTAAGCACGTTCTAAAATAAAAACAGAAAAACTTAAATGTCGCAAAACTATCAAAATAGAGTTACGCACTTCTTTCACTGTAAGGCAATATAATTCTGTAGTTTTAATGCAGTTCAATGCTGCATCTTTAAAATATTTTTATTTAGTCTAGTATCTTATTATTATTTTAATATTTTTAACAAATATTTTATTACAAAAAAACTACCATATTTTTCGTATTTTAATTTAAAATTTGAATTAATTGTGTTCAATTTATAGTGAAACGATATTCTGGAACGAACAGGAAGAATCAATCAGTTTAATATTATTAAATTTAAAATTTTTGGCTTAAACATAATCTATTTTTTATTATTTACATATACATACCTTATTATTGTGATTATATATTTAGATTTAGATTTTCACTATGCGTATTTAATTGACATATTCAAAGGGCAAAATAAATCAAATTCATCAAATAAATGAGTCGTTTTACTTCAAAGTTGTATTAGTCCACTTTTTAAAAAAAAAATTCTATAAATATCTCAAGTACAGGAAAACTTACTTGACAAATTAAAAATTAGTTATATAATGCAATATAATAAAAAGTTCTGGAAAGTAATAAACTTAGATTTTTTTTTGTGTGCAAACTTGTAGAGCGAGCAATAAAATAGAATTGAAAAGATCAACATTGGTGAGAGATTCGAAAATTTGGAATTCATAATTCAAAAGATATTATTTTAATTATAATTAAACAAAAAACATGAAAATTGCGATATATGATACTACAGAACGAAATGTACGAAATGTTAATAATGATTTTTTTAAATTTAAATATTGAAAATATCAAAAATTCAAATAACTACCGAACTTAATGAATAGAAAAAGACACAATATCTCTATCCTATATTTTATTATCCTGTAGCAAACATTACATTTATTTTTTCCTATACTTAAAAACGAAATAAAAAAACTTTCTTATGATATTTTTGATTTCAGAATAATTCCATTTTTGACGAGATAAGACTATATGAGTTTAAATTTAAGCCTCTAATTGCTGTTTGCAGATAATAATTCAAGGAAGTATGTTTTTTTTAAGTTCAGAGCTTCATGGAATAATGCTAGTTGAAAAGTTAAACTTTTTTTTGGCATAGTAAATATTATCTGCAAACCGAAATTTACGACTTAAATTTAAGATCACAGCATAATTTTATCCTTAAGGTGGGATTATTCCAAAATTTTGAATTATAAGAATTTTATTGAAAAAAAAATTTTAATTGCAATTTTTCAAGATTTTACTTGTATAGTAATATTCTTCATAAACAAAATTTGAAGACAAGATAAGATAATATGAGCATAATTTAAGGCTCACATTTCGGTTTTCAGATAATAACCTAATCTGTTTTCTAGAGGCCAAAAAAAAATGCTCCGCAACATCATTATCAAACCAGTATCTTGCCATGCATGAAGTGCTGGATATCTATTTTTATATTTTAGTTAAAATGTTTAATTTTGAAATAAAAAAAAATTAATAAAAAAATTTGTTTGTTTTTTTTTAACTTAAAAAAAAATGTATAATTAAAACCAAAAGAAATTTTGTTTACAGTAGATAAAGCCTGAGAAATTAGTTTAAAATATAACAATTTAAACCAATCAGTAAATAATAAATAACAATGATAAAATATTAATTATAGTCATTAATCAATAAAATAAATTACTTAGAATAATTAAAATTAAAATTGACAAAGAATATTTTTTAATACATGTATATTAAATAAAACTTTATCAGCATGATAACTAATAAAAACCATTGATTAAGAACAGAAATAAAATTTTGCAGAATTTTTTGACTTATTCGTCTATATAAACAAACTTGTAAAGTTCTATGTTAGCAGCATAGAATCAGAATTTCACGCGGAATTGTAATTATTACCTTTCTTTATAATTTTTGTTAAACAAAAATCTTTTTTTTTTTTAATATTGTTAATCAAACTAGAATCGAAAGTAATTGAGAACAGATTTCTGTTATAATATTAATAAAAATAAAAAAGTGATTTAAAAATGATAAACTTTGTGGTAGGTGTCGCTGTGATTTTACTTTCATGCCAAATTTCTTCTCAAAGCTCATTAAATAGACGTTTTAAGAAAATAACAACTGGAGCTACAAACGAAGGTAATTTCAAATTAAAAAAATTTTGACATAAAAACTATATTATAAATTCTTTTATTTGTTAATGTTAATCTATATTGGTTTAAAACAGAAATATTAATTGATTATTATCAATGTTGAACAGTATTTTTTTTGTAATTTTGAAATCATTAGTATATTTCGAAACTAAAAACATTCTACAAACATCAAATTATATACCTACAATAAATTGTAAAAAAGTTTCTAATATTATTGTTAATTAAACATAAGCTTGTAAATCTAGCTACGATATCAGCGATAACAAACAGTTTGGATGAAACACCAAAGTTATTTTTTTGGGTCTACCTATGACTTTTTTTTTGAAATATTTATAAAAATGTTTGTTCTTTCCCATCCCAAATTTCCTAGCATCAATTGTTATCTGTATTTATAACTTTATATTTTTTCTTTAGAAATTTTCACGCCCAATGAAATTTTCTCGCCGGACAATATGAATTATAGATATAAACTTTTTCCTGCAATTGAAGCAGGCACAGCATTTTATGGTTGTATTAGCTTTAGTTTTGTTGGAATTAAAGATGCTCATATTGCTTTAACTCAATACGCCGATAGACAATTACCAGTTACACAAGTAATAATCGGTGGATGGAGTAATCAGATTTCTAAGTTTAGAATTAATGGAACTGATGCACCTGAATTTAAAACACCTAATATTATAAAGCCCAACGAAACCAATCATTTTTGGATCAAATGGAATAATGGTTTGTATGAAGTTGGACTGGCTGATCAACAGGAACCGTTTATGAATTATACTACAACAGATATTCTGCCTGTTAATTTTATTGGATTATATACTTGCTGTGGAAGCACAGGAAAATGGACTTTTGAAGGTGAATGATGACAAATTTTAACCTATATGATTTAATAAATTTAAAATTATTGAATTTTTAAATTTAGCTTAATCTATTAATCTAAATAATTCATACACATAGTGAAAATCAACTAAAAAATTGAGATCTTGATTTATTAATCTCGATTTCTGAGAGCAAACTGTTTTTATAGCTTCAAAATAACATATACTTTTAATGGATCTCCGAGAACGATTTATTAATTTCAAGAGATCAATTTTAATTATTTTCAAAATGAACATTGTTTTTTTTTTTTTTTTTTTTTTATTAAAGTTACCAAATCACTAGGTGGGATACCTTTTATACTAAAGAAGTATGGATTTGGTAATGAGGACAGGAAATTTAGACGGGATTAAAAAGTGGGACAGTTAGTAGGTAATCATTTACACTTTTCTTAAAACGGCGCAAGTCGTAGATTAAGCGTCCACCAGCTGTCGGGAACAACTTTAATGGGAGAGCATTCCACATTCTCGAGGTGCGAATTGAAAACGAATCTCCGAAGCTCGTTCTATCACATATGGGAATTTTGACGGAATATGGGTGTGACGTTGTGGCGGTACGTGTTTGACGTGAAAATACTTGAAGTGCAGGAAGTAGGGCTTTTACTTCCAGGGAACACGTATCCATTCCAACAAGGTATTTATAAAAAATGGAAAGTGAACCTACATTACGACGGTGATTGAGTGATGTTAATGAGCTGGTGGTTTGGTGATTGTTTATCAATCTAATAGCCCTTCTCTGAACTTTGTCCAGGTACTCAAGGTGGGTTTTTGGAGCACCAGCCCATATATGTGAATTATATTCTAATTTCGGTCGTATGTAGGATTTATAAATGTTTAAGAGATCAGAGGGGGAAAAGTATTGTTTACATCTTTTTAGAAAACCAAGACATTTCGCTGCGTTTTTTGCCGTTTCGAAAATATGAATTTTCCAGCTTAAATCGCAAGTTATTTTCGAACCTAAAATGTTAAGGCTTCCAGATTTGACAATACTTTCTCCTTGAAAGGAAAATTGGGGATCGAAAGTTGACAGCTTTCTAGAAATTAGGCAGCATTGGGTTTTGGATGCGTTGAACTCAACTCTGTTGAGAAGACCCCATTGTGCAATTTTTGAAAGGTCGTGATTTATGCTACTTTGCAAGAAATTTCGTTTCGTAGTAACAGCATTTGAGGATGCTGATTTTCTATTAATAAAATCGTAGCTTGCTACCAAATTACTGTCATCGGCGAAGCTGTGGATGGGGTTTAGAGTAGATTGCAGAAGATCATTAATGAAAATTAGAAAGAGGGTTGGTGAGAGAACGCACCCTTGGGGTACACCGGAGTTGATATTGAAAATTTGTGACTGGTACCCATCCACAACAGCACGAATAGAACGGCCAGACAAAAAATTGTTGATCCAATCGAATAAGTCCAGTGCATTTTAAATCTCTTAAAAAAAATTCTCCATATATATGGTAGATAGTTAAGTTTTATTTTCTATTTTAGATCCGAATTGCCCGAACTTTAAAAATCCTGCAAACGAACAATGCAGTAAAAGTACTAAAAAAAGTAAATTAGTGGGAACAATAAATTTGGAATTTGAGCAGACAGAGGAGAAAGTGGAGTGTGGACATTTTAATGTAAATATAAGTTTTTTGCAAATACATAATTCCATAATTTATTATCATGGTTAATTAAAAAATTCTTTTCAGAACAACTGCGCTAAAACATAGATATTCAAATCCAATAAAATTTATTTTTAAATTGAAAGAAGCACTGAATAAAATCGTAAACAAAAATGTATAGAATATATAATAAATTTAATATTTAGGCTTAATTATTATTTGGAATTAATTAATAGAAATTCTCTTGACTTAAACTTATGAGAAAATACTTTACAAATTGAAATGTAATCCCAGTGTAATTTTTTTCATTTACTGAATAATCATCAAATACAGGGGTTAAAAATTTGATTACTTTTACTCATTGCACATAACATAATTATGACGATTACTTGAATTGCCTTAAAAACCAGGCTTTATTTATTTACTTATTTCGATCAATTCAATCTATTAAAATAAACTTAATTCTTCAAAAATCGGTAAACACGTGTATTTGTTATTGTGTACTTTTTAAATTTCAATAACATTTACAACCGCCTGAAAATACAAAAAAAAAAAACAAAAATACAGTTACTCCTCGTCTTTTGATAATCACACCATATTAATCAGATTAACCTGTCTTCAAAAGATGGTAAGACTATAGAGAAATAAAGGTGGAAATGATATTTTCTACATAAATGTAACACTTTTTCATATGAAAAAAATTGAAGAAAAACAAAAATTCAAAACACACAA
The DNA here is from genome assembly GCA_964007475.1 of Hybos culiciformis. Taxonomy (NCBI): domain Eukaryota; kingdom Metazoa; phylum Arthropoda; class Insecta; order Diptera; family Hybotidae; genus Hybos; species Hybos culiciformis. The sequence continues at coordinate 3,955,570 of OZ023273.1, read as the reverse complement.
AAAATTGCGTGAATCATGACCTATTTTCATAACTTATACAAAATTTTGGAAATTATCATTCCTGAAAAAATTATTCCAGTTTTATTTCATAATTTATTCCACTATTCCACAGCACAAAAGGACTGTATATTATATGTCCCACTTTTTTAACTCCCACTTAACGTAGCCTTAGATTAAGTTGCGAAAAAGAAACTTATTGTTTAATACAATACGTGGAAGTTCTGTCATTTTGAAATTATTCACTATTTTCCTTTATGACATAATTCCCACATATTATGAAATGTTCCCACTTTGATATTTGCCATAATCAAAACTTTTAAGTGGGCGTTTTGTCATTAGGAGTATGACATAAATCCCAGGCTTTTTCCATTTGTACTATACTTGTTCTTGTATAACACTTATTACAATTTTTTTAATAAAAACTATAGTTTCATTCTCTAAATGTCATATTTTGTGACAATTTTGGAAGTATTTTTATTTTTAAATATATGTAAGTTAAAATGTTTAATTTTAATATAAATTTTAAAAAAATTCGATAATTTATCTTTTTTTAACTTTTGAAAAATATAATTAAAAGAAATTATGTTTACAGAAGGTAAAGTCTGAGAAATTAGTTTAAAATATAATAATTTCACCAATCAGTAAATAATAAAAAACAATGATAAAATATTATTTATAGTCATTTATTAATAAAATAAATCAATAATAATAAATGTAAATTAAAATTAACAAAAAAAAATTTTTGAAAGTACTTACGTATTAAATGAATAATAGAACAATTATAATAGAACAATTATATGAATATATATACATAATAGAACAATTATATGAATAAAAAGCTTTAATTAAATACAGAAATAAAATGTGGCAGAATTTTTTTTACCTTTTTTCTATAAAAACAAACTTATTTAACGCTATTATAGCATACAATCAGAATTTCAAGAAGAATTACCCCTTCTTTTTTTTTTTTTTAATTTTTGTTAAATAAAAATCTTTTTTTTTAATTATTGTTAATCAAACTAGAATCGAAAGTAATTGAGAAAAGATTTCTATTATTATATTAATAAAAAATAAAAAAGTGATTTAAAAATGATAAACTTTGTGATAAGAATCGCTGTGATTTTACTTTCATGTCAAAATTCTTTTCAAAGCTCAAATAAACGTTTTAATAAAATAAAAACTGGAGCTATAAACGAAGGTAATTTCATATAAAAAAAATTTTACATAAAAACTATATTATATTCTTTGTATTTGTTAATATTAATGTTTATCGTTTTAAAACAGAAATTTAAATTGATTATTATCAATGTTGAACAGTATTTTATTGTAATTTCGAAATCATTAGTATTTCGAAACTACAAACTAACGTAATTCTACAAACATCAAATTAAATACAATATATTATAAAAAAGTTTCTAATATTATTGTTAATTAAGCATAAGCTTGTAAATCTAGCTACAATGATTACATCAGCGATAACAAAACGTAGGACTGAAACATTTAAATTATATTATAATTATAAAAATTTGACTATTTTTCTTAAATTCGTAGTATCAGGATATCTACTTATAAAACTTTATATCTTTTTAGAAATTTTCACGCCGAATGATCCAAGGACTTATAGATACAAAATTTTCCCTGCAATTGAAACAGGGTTACCATTCTATGGTTGTATTAGTTTAAGTTTTGTTGGAACTAATGACGCTCACATTTCTTTTAATCAATACGCCGACAGACAATTACCAGTTATACAAGTAATAATAGGTGGATGGAGTAATCAAATTTCTAAGTTTAGAGTTAATGGAAATGATCAACCTGAATATCAAACACCTAATATTATAAAACCCAACCAAACCAATCATTTTTGGATCAAATGGAACAATGGTTTGTATGAAGTTGGACTTGCTAATCAACAGGTACCGTTTATGAATTATAATAGTACAGATGTTTTGCCTGTTAATTTTATTGGAGTATATACTTGCTGTGGAAGTACAGGAAAATGGGTTTTTGAAGGTAAATGAAGGAAGACAAATTTGTTTTTAACCAGTATGAATCAAAAAAATTTAAAATTATCCACTAACGGAACGGTGAGACGAATTATCGCATAATGTCATAACCAGAGTTGACTAAATTTAAGTATTTTGCAATACAAGTACCAATATACTGGTACTGAAAAAATACTGCAATATTTTTCTAGAATGTACTGGTACTTAAAAAAATTTCAGTACCAGTATACTGATACTGCAAAAATACTGCAATATTTTACTAGAATGTACTGGTACTTAAAAAAATTTCAGTACCAGTATACTGGTACTGTAAAAATACTGCAATATTTTCCCACAATATACTGGTACTTAAAAAAATTTCAGTACCAGTATACTGATACTTCAAAAATACTGCAGTATTTTACTAGAATGTACTGGTACTACAATAAAATACAGTATCTACCAGTATATTGTACAAAAGTTCCTAAAATTGTTTGTCACAATATGTGATGAACTCAATTTCTATATAATGCAATCAATATTAAACAAATGTTCGAGTATTCAAGGAACATTGTGTTAACTTACCTACATATTTATTTTATAGTTTGGTTGGAACCATTAAAATTTAATAAATGTGTTCCTAAAGTAAATTTTATCAGAATTGTAAGTAAGTTTTTGTGGCGTTTAATTTTTTCGTATTTTTTTATTCTCTACACAGAGTTTCACACAAATTATAATTAGCTTTTAGAAGCACAAGTTCATTAAAGTTTTCGTCTGATAAACACTGCCTTTTTGGAGCATTGACCAGTCCAGCAAAAGAGAAAAGCCTTTCTACTGGTGCAGACGATGGTAGCGGCGTATTGAATTTAAAAAAACTTCTTTGACATTTGGATATTTTTTTATGTATAGCAGAAATATTATAACATTGCAGTATTTTTACAGTATCAGTATACTGGTACTGAAATTTTTTTAAGTACCAGTACATTCTAGTAAAATATTGCAGTATTTTTACAGTACCAGTATACTGGTACTGAAATTTTTTTAAGTACCAGTATATTGTGGGAAAATATTGCAGTATTTTTACAGTACCAGTATACTGGTACTGAAATTTTTTTAAGTACCAGTATATTGTGGGAAAATATTGCAGTATTTTTGCAGTATCAGTATACTGGTACTGCTCATTGCTATCAGTACAAAAATACTTAAATTTAGTCAACTCTGGTCATAACATATAAAAAAAATACGAATTATCACATAAAAATCGATTTGTATGAGATTATGCAGTAATTCATTTAAAAACGAATTATCATATAAAACCAAAATGAATTTGAAAATAAATGAATTATCTCATAAATTTTATGTGATAATTCGTTTTTAAATGAATTAGTGCATAAAATTTACGTTAACATTTTTTTATGCGATAATTCGTTTTAGAATTTATGTGCGGCGGCCGTCCCCCGTTCCCCGAAACACTTTTTCCACATAAAATAGGCCAAATCGGGTAAAAGAGAAAGTTGTCCGCACAAAATGTATGAAAGAGAAATTGTGGATGACAGAGAACCGCTACCGCGTCCCATTCGCTTGCGTGAAGCGCTCCAAAAAAAGAAAAAAAATTTTGCCTTTTCCAAATAAAATAGGGCAATATTTCTGAACAATTGGAGGTATGCGCTTTTCGTAAGCTTATCCGATAATTCGTTTTAAATGAATTAGTGCATAATCTCATACAAACCAATTTTTATGTGATAATTCGTATTTTTTTATATGTTTTTATGCACTAATTAATTTTAAAATGAATTAATTAGCTCATAAAATATGAAAATATAAATTTATGTGCTATTTCATTTTCAAACGAATTAGTGCATAAATAGCGAAAAAAAATTTTTATGTGATAATTCACTTTAAAATGAATTAGTGCATAAAATTTTCGTTCGAATTTTTTTATGAGATAATTCATTTTTTAATTTATGTACTAATTCATTTTAAAATGAATTATCACATAAAAATAATTTTTTATGAGATAATTCATTTTTCAATTTATGTGCTATTTCGTTTTTAAATGAATTATCTCATAAAAAAAATTTATGCGATAAGTCATTTTAAAAATTATGTGATATGACATTATGCGATAATTCACGGAGCCTAACGGAACGTATTGAGAACCTTGAGTTATTAATTACGACTTTTGAGAATAATGAATGTGTTTATAATAAGTGCATCTTATAACAATTTCCCTATATATATGTAAGACTATAGTTTAGTTTTATTTTATATTTTAGATCCAAAGTGCCCGAATTTTAACAATCCTGTAAACAACCAGACACAATGCTGCTGCTCTAATATTTGTACACAAAGTAGATCAGTGGGAAAAATAAATATGGAATTCGTACAAGAACAAGTGCAATGTGGAAACCCCAATGTAACTATACGTTTTTACTGAATAATTTCAAAATTTATTAGAGTGATTAATTTAAAAAAATTCTTTTTAGATCTGTGCTTAGATATTCAAATCCATATCAAAATTTATTTTCTACTTGAAGGAAAAACTGAATGAAATATCATCCAACATGAATATGTATAAGAAATTTAATATCTTAATTTTTATTTCTATAATTACTTGATAGAAATTCCCTTCATTAAAAAATGATTAAACTTGATCCAGTTTTGTGATCCGGTAATATCTGAACCTAGTTAACTGCTTTGAAAATTTTTTTCTGTTTCGGTGTCCTGACATAAATATGCTGTCATGATTTTATTTGTAATATTTTTTAGTGAATATAAAGAAATAAAAAAATACCAAAACAATTTTTTTAATCCATTTACCTATATAGAAAATGGTTGTAGTCATAATCCAGTAAACCAATTTGCGAATTCAAAATCCTGGAATAGCTAACTTAAGTTAGAATCGACCGAAAAAAAATTTGAATATATAACGAACGATTATCAAAATTAAATAATTATTTTGACTTGATTTAATATATTTATAAATCAATTTTCAACCAAAAATGACTGCAATTAAAGAAAAAATTTCGTAACTACTATTATTGTTAATTTTTATTACTCTTAGAATTTTAGTTTTAAAAACAAATTTATTAAATAACTCTGAAGTGAATATGATAAAAACGAAACTAGTTAGAAATTTTATTTTTTTTGTCGTGGTATGTGTAGAATGGTCAGGTCATGTTGTTTTTAATTCTGATTTTAGAAGAAATAGTTGATGGACAAATCGTTGTTTTCAATAAGCTATTCTGTCTATAGTTTCAAATACAGACAATAATGTTCACTTAAAATATTTTAATTAGCATATGTACCATTTTAATATAATAAAATATAATTTTATTAAATAAATTAACTACTATATTCTTCGCATTTTAATTTAAAATTTGATATTCTGGGGCCAGATCCTATAAGGAAAATGTACTAAAAAAAGTGGTGTGGTTTCGTTATTTTGCTTTCTGTAACATTAAAATTGTTGTTCGAGCAACTTTTTTTAAGCAACATCAAATTAGGTGTTGCTTAATATTTTTTTGTGGTTTTTCTTAAATTTTTTTTAGTATATTTTTAAAATAAAAGCGCGAAAGGCCACAAAAAAAACTTTAAAGTTTTTAAAGAAGTTTTAAAACCTCTTTCTTATTGCGAAAAAAATTAACTTCGCATATGTAACTTCCTTCGGGGGATGGAAATAAGGCCGCAGGAAATAAGGCCGCGACGTTTTTTTGTTGCGGTCTTATTTCATTTTGAAAAATGAAATAAGGCCGCGAAGATTTTTTCGCGGCCATATTTCGTTTTTCAAAATGAAATAAGGCCGCGAAAAAATCCTCGCGGTCTTATTTCATTTTGAAAAATGAAATAAGACGGCAAAAAATTCCTCGCGGCCTTATTTCGTTTTGAAAAATGAAATAAGGCCGCGACAAAAAAAAACAATTATTCGGAGGGCTAATTTCATTTTTATAAATGTGAGGTGAGCACACAGGGCAGGGGGCAGCAGGGCGGCGGGCGGGCGGTTGGTCAGTGGGATTTGCGGCGCTAGCCGAAAATCCCACTGACCAACCGCCCGCCCGCCGCCCTGCTGCCCCCTGCCCTGTGTGCTCACCTCACAAGATTACGCGGCCTTATTTCGTTTATAAAAATGAAATAAGGCCGCGAAAAAATCCTCGCGGCCTTATTTCATTTTTCAAAATGAAATTAGCCCTCCGATTAATTTTTTTTTTTGTCGCGGTCTTATTTCATTTTTCAAAACGAAATAAGGCCGCGAGGAATTTTATGCGGTCTTATTTCATTTTTCAAAATGAAATAAGACCGCGAGGATTTTTTCGCGGCCTTATTTCATTTTTCAAAATGAAATAAGACCGCAACAAAAAACCTATCGCGGCCTTATTTCCCGCGGCCTTATTTCACTGCGCCACTTCCTTCTTACCTATCTAAAATTTGAAAACTTTTTTCGGACCCGTATCATTGAAATGGGGGTCAGTTGTTAAGAAAAACTTACATTTAGGTATCTGGGGACCGTCCCCAGTAAATTTCATATAAAACGAATATAAACATTGAATATAACATAAAACGAATATAAAACATTGCTTACAGAAAGATAATTTTTTTAAACCACACAAAACTGTGGTTAAAAAAATCAAAAATGTGGTTCTCAAATAAAAAGTTACGGAATCTGGCCCCAGGAATGAACTGAGACATCAGTTGCAGTTCGATATTAGTAAATTTCAAATTTGATCCACAAATTTTTTTTATTTTTCATATATCTAATCAAATCATATACATACTTACATTTTACTACACATTTAACATTCTAATAAACGACATACAATATGAACAATGTACATACACCAAATTTTGGTAAAAATAAGAAAAATTATTTAACTTACCTTTAATTAATAACTTACCTTTATTTAAAGAAAATTAGTAGAAAATACATTTTTATCCAAGAACACCGAATACTTTTATGTACGGGAAATTAGTTAAAAATATAAAAAATATATCAATCAATAAATATGTATATAAATAACATTGTAATAAAAAATTATTAATAAATAATATAAATCAATAATACTATGTTTATTTAAATATAATTTAACTAAATTTTTAATTCGACGAAACTGTATCAGCTTCATAATTAATTAAATAATCATGCTAATAAACATGGGACTCAAACAGCAAAGTAGAAAATATATTTTTATCAAAATGAAAACAGAATACTTTCAATTCAATTCAATTTATATTTATTTCCATGATTTTTAAGTATTATTACAAATATTTACTATAAGGTAAGAGATAAGGATAGTCTTAATCCTAAACAACTTGTTGATTTTCAATCTTATTTTAATAATGATTTTTTTTTTACAAAATGAGATTTTATAGTTAAGGGAACTAGAATACTTACGGGAAATATAATAAATTTACCAATCAATAAACTTATAAATAGCATAATAATAAAAATTATTAATAAATAATATAAATCAATAATACTATGTTTATGTAAATATAACTTAACTAAATTTTTAATTTGACGAAACTTTATCAGCTTCATAATAAAATAATCAAACGAATACAAAGCTTTAGTTAAATAAAATATCACAGATTTGTTGACCTTTTCGTCTCTAAACAAACTTATATATTATATTATGTTAGTGTGCAAGTGGGATTTCACGCAGAATTTCATGTTTTTTTTATAATTTTATTTTAATAAATTTTTTTTTTTATATGGGTAATCAAAGTTGAATCGAAAGTCATTGAGAAAAGATCTTTGTTATAATATTAATAAAAATAAAAATAAAAATTTAAAATGATAAGTTTTGTAATAGGAATCACCGTGATTTTACTTTCATGTCAAAATTCTTCCCAAAATGACAATAATCGAACACAAATCTCAATCCATAGAGATTTCAAGAAAATAACAACTGGAGGCTCAACAGAAGGTAATTTCAAAATAAAATAATGTTGATAAAAAAATTATAATATAGTCAATTAATGTTATGGAATTGAGACAAACATTTTGTCATTCATTATATTGTACTTGCTGGTTTTGTTAATACAGAACTATATTGAAGATTATTTAATTATTTCGGAACTATAAACAGAGTTATTCTACAAACTTTAAAATCAAAGAATATAAAAATAATTATAAAAAAAGAGCAGTCGTACTCAAACATCAAAGTTATTTTATTTGGTCTGACAGATCTAACCTAAAAAAAACTCGATGGAAAATTAGCTATGAAACACAGCAGAAAGCTTTTTTAGGCTCTTGAACTCATTATTAAATATGTATATACTAATAACTCGTTTAAGCCAAAATTGCTACACCAAATTTCAGAATATATTACAAAAAATATTTCTTTACTCAAAGTTAGATATTGAACATTGTAAGTCGAACACTGTTACAATAATCTGAAGATAAATATATTAAAAAGCAAAAGCTAAGATTTGATCTGACATATCAAGGGGTGTACAGAAATATAGCTGCGGAAGCTATCTGCTTTTTCAATCAATAAATGATTTTGTTTTTTAATTTTTTAAAATTAAATTTATTCATTCGTAGCATCAAGTTGTCTAGCACAGTTATAACACTTTATATTTTTTTTAGAAATTTTCACACCCAATGATGGCACTATGAATTATAGATATAAATTTTTCCCTGCAACTGAAGCAGGTACACCATTTTATGGTTGTATTAGCTTTAGTTTCGTTGGCACTAATGATGCTCACATTGCTTTAAATCAATACGCCGAAAGACAATTGCCAGTTACACAAGCAATAATCGGTGGATGGAGTAATCAAATTTCTAAATTTAGAATTAATGGTGTTGATGCAACAGAATTCAGAACACCTAATATCGTAAAATCCAACGAACGAAATCGATTTTGGATCAAATGGGATAATGGTGTGTATGAAGTTGGATATGCTAATCAACAAGAACCGTTTATGACTCATAGTACCACAGATTTTCTGCCTGTTAATTTCATTGGATTATATACTTGCTGTGGAAGCACAGGAAAATGGATTTTTGAAGGTAAATGATAACAAATTTATTTTTAACCTTACTATGAATCCAATATTTTAGAATTATTGATTTTTGTCGGTAATAATTTTTTTTTAATTTTACAATTCTCTTATTTAAATAAAGCACGAAAACAATTAACTAACGCAACCTATTAAGAATCTTGAGTAATTTATCTTGACTGCCGAGAAGAAATAATCTTATTTGTTTAAACAGGTCCATTCTTTTGATGAATCTAAAAAAAAATCATTTGAAGTGATTAATTTTGATAAATTAAAATTATTGTTATTTAAAATAAATGCATCAGTAGTATAATTTTATTTTCTATTTTAGATCCGAATTGCCCAAATTTTAAAAATCCTATGAACACACTTGGCAGTAATAGTAATAAAATAAGTAAATTATTGGGAAAAATAAAATCTCAACGAGAATTATTGAAACAAATTAATTATAATTTTGAAAATTTCAATACGAAAAATAGCACAAAAGAAGTAATTGAATATTGTTTAAATGAATTGTTAGAGGACTATCAAAAGGCAAGATTGGTTCACGAAGAAATTATGGCAGACACAAGTGACGCACTAGCTGTAGCTAGTTATAACGATTATCATGCAATACATAAAATTCAGAACACTTTTTATAAATTTTTAAATATTTTGCATTTTAAGAGAAATGAATTGTTTATGGACTCGGAAAAAAATACAATTAGTTTAGAACCCAGAGACTTTTCAGACAAATTGACGATTTTTAATACAGCAAACAGTGAAAATTATCAATTTCATAAACTAAATCCCAATAATAATTGTTTTAAATTTAAAGTATTGGCTCCAAGTAATGTCAATATCATACTAAAAAATTCTAAATCATCTGAAAATTTGGAAATTATATTGGGTGGGTGGTTTAACACAAAATCAGCAATTATTAAAAATTCGAATATAATGAAAGAACTTGAAACACCTGGAATACTTAGTTCTAATGAATTCAGAGGTTTTTGGATAAATTGGGAAGGTAAAAATTTAGATGTTGGACGGAGTAATGATACTAGAAATTACTTACATTTTGAAAATGAAATAAATAATTTTGATAAAGATTTAATTGGAATTCGAACAAACAATGGAGCAAGTGGAGTTTGGATATTTGAAGGTAAATATAAGATAAATATAAATTTAAGAACGTCATTAATTAAAAATATTCTTTTCAGATCAACTGTGCTCAAATATAGATGTTCGAATCCAATAAAACTTATTTTTTATACTTTGAAGAAAAACTGAATAGAATTGTAAACCAAAATTAATATATAAGAAATTTAATATTTAATCTTATACTTATTATTTGGAATGTAAATAGAAAATGCTCGAAATGTATTTTTTCAGATTTTGTGAATAGTAAATCTTGTTATATATTTTATGTATACAATAGGGAAATATTTCAGTATAATTAATTTAACTTACTGAACAATCATCAAATACAGATTACACTGGTACTAATTTTTGTGATTAGAAATTTAATTAATTTCATTGCTGCGTTTTTAAATAATAAAAATCACTTTTTAGGTATGATGCATTAGTACATACATAGATACATGATGATTTCTTGAACGTAGTTTAACTATATCACAGAGAAATATAGGATACACAGAGGAATAATTTCATACAACTTTTTTAAGTACGAAATATCTGGTAGGTATTATCCGTATCAGATTCTTGAAATAAATAAGTTCATTTTAAAATCTCTTGTAAATTAAAGAACCCCATCATATATTAAGAAGCACAGTGAAATAATGAATAAATCCGATGAGCTCATGGAGTTTTGCATTAAAAACGTTTTTTAGTTAGGGACTCTTTGAAATTCAAGAAAACAACTCAAAAATATGTGAAATTAGAATTGATCAAGCAACTTAATATACTTTTACGTCTACATAATTTTCAAAAATAAAATTAATGTTTTTAATGAAAATTTTCTTAATAGCAACATATCTACATATATAGGTATTATAATCGTCAATATTAATCTGAAACAAGAAAAATAAATAAAATTTGTTAAAAATTTGGCGCGCGCACAGTTTCTTTCCTTCTACACATATTGTATGTATTCAAAACATAAACCATAAGTGCATACAAAAATATAAGATTGTGCTTAGGTTTTTTTTTATTGTGAGAAAGAAATTTGACCGTTTTTATGCCGTTATTTTTTCTCTTACCAAGAAACCCATTTTAAACCTGTACATTTTCATATCAACACCGACAAAAGGTATAATTGTTGGAAAAGAGTGTTTAAAGGGAAAATAATGCATTCAAGAGAGACATAAAGTATTGGAGGTTTTTTACGTATACATCCAGATTTTTTATACGGTAGTCGTGCATATTTTAGCAAAAAAAACTAAAATAAAAATTCCTTGGATTCATCCGAAAAGACGGAATGTAAATTTACGTCCTTGAACGAATTAAAATTATCTTCAGTAACACATAAAGTTGATTTAATGATTGAATTTATTTTAAATATAACATTATTTTGAAGCTAAGTCAGCTTAGCAAGGTATTATTGTAGTACTAAGTAGTTTCAGCTTTTTACATTGAGCTTATGTCTAAAAATTCTCCAAAAGCTTCGTCCTCTTGGTGGTTACATGACTAATCACTAATTTTCAGAAGCTGGTCAAACTGGTTATATTTAAAATATAATAAATAAATTTTGATTTAGTAATTCTTTCGAACCAATTAACTTCTTTGTATTTTAAATTTATTCATTTCTTCATCCAAGAAGTAATTTAGAATCTTTTACTGTGCAAAAAAAAAAAAAAAAACCAACAAAAAACAAATCAAAAGGAATAAAAACAGATATATTTATGCATGCACGATGTACGTACATAAAAAAAAAAAAAACAGAAAACATGAGTGCTTTTTGTATAAAAGTGCTCTTGGAATTACAATATCCTATATAGATATATCTGACTTCAGAATCATAAAATAAAAAAAATAAAAAAGGCGTTAGAAAGCGCAAACGAAATAAAAATCTGTTTATCGCTGCTTACCGATAAAACTATTGTAGCTCAAAAATTGTAGTTAATTAGAAGAATTATTATTACGAAGCTTATTAATGCCTCGATCATAGCTAATACCGCAAAGCAATTTTTGAAAGAATGTTGCGGAAACCTGTTCACAGCTAATTTTATCTGAAAGCAAAAAAAATCAACTGCAAACAACTGCTTTTGTTTTTTCTATAATATGATTATGACAGAAAAATGCCACAAAACCAAATTTCGATGCAAAAGAAACGCAGTGAAAACGAAACAAAAAAATTATTTTGTGATGTAGTCAATTCTTTCAGGAGCAAAAAAAAAATAAACTCAGTTTTCTAATTAATTATGAAATAATTTTAATAAATTATTTTTACAAAAAATCAATAAAATTAATATCTTCCGTTTTTAATAATTTTTATTTAAATTAATTAAGAAATAACGCAGAAAATCGGTTTTTAAGGTAGCTCTTAATTGCTTTGCAGTATTAGCTATGATTGAGGCATCAAGGTGGTTTGATGGATCGAAATATTTTTTTTAATATCAATAACTCAAAATTATTTTGTTAATTGATTTGCAATAGTTTTATCAGAAACGGCGACATGCAACTTGTTGAAAATATTAATTATTTTGAAAAAATTAAAACCGACTATTATTGTAAGAAACCTGTCCAAAGGTTAATGGCCCTATTTTTATCACTTATTAGCAATTTAAAATTGATAATACAACATGATTATTTAAATTATTTTTCTCATTTTGATAGTTAAAAATAATTTAAAATTTAGCCACACTATTTCAAATCAATCACAAGAATCCTGAATTGTTATGACTGAAAGTATGCTATTAAGTATAGTATAAAACATAAAATTTAATAAATTTTAATGGAAAATAAATCTCAATTTTACTATTACCAGATATTTTTTTATCAGGAATCAGGATAAAAAAAATCATCATATGGCCGGATATGATTATAGATTTCTTTAATAATTTCCTTGGTTCCAAATTCTAAAGAAATACTTAGAATTTAGGTTAGAAGAAAAATGTCTCACATAGGCACCAAAAAACATAAACAAAATATGTTCACACTAGGTGTGTTGGAAATTAACTTTTATACCAAAAATTACTGCAATAAAAAAAAGAAGAGATTTTTACTATATATTGTTCATTCTTATTACTCTTAGAATTTTGTTTTTAGTGTTCATTATTATGTTTTTTATTATTCAGAAAATTTTAAAGAAATATCTCTATAATTACAGGGTTTGGAGAAAAAAAAGAGTTTTTTTACCGAAATCAAATTTAAAAAGATCATAAAATTTTGACATTTTCTTTTTTGTTCAAGGCTTCAATTCTTTAAAATAACTAATACTTCAACTTCGATAATTTTCTATATACATACATATCAAAATAACAAGTTTTTTGAAAATAGAAAAAAAAACCTGTGTCTTTGACAATTTAAAGAAACAAGGAAGTGTACCATTCTAAAATTAACGACAGAAAAAACATATCCTAAATAATAAAAAAAATGCGCCAAAATTCAATGGAACCTTATAGCTAACCAGCTGATTTCATATAGAAAATATATATAATAAACCACATAATGTTCTGAAAAATTTTAATTCTTTATATTTAACATGAAAAGTATGATTCTATTGGCGCAAGAATACACTTTCCTGGAGAGTTGTTGTTTCCCTTTCAGTAAATTCTAATGAATTGTATAAAATATCAACAGATATATAGAATCTTAAAATTGCTTAGGAATGGAACACATAGAAAATTGTAGATTTTCATTAAATTCCTGAAAATTCTATAACTGAAATCACTGAAATTGTACACAACTATTTTATTATTTTTTTAAGATAAATTATTTCTCTTCAATAGAATCGAATTTTATGAATGAATTACTTTGAATAGTGAAAATAATAAGCACGTATTGAAATTCTGATAGTATTATTAAGGCCAAGTAAGACCTCCCGAAATAATATCCTTTGGATATTTTATTTCATTAAAATAATAACAATTTTAAAATTGAAAAAAGATTATCTTCTTGGCGCAAAAAAAAAAAAAAAAAACAAACAAAATTAATACATTATTATTTAAAATCTGAAATTTTTTTAATGAATAAATAAATAGAAAAATAAATTAAAAATAATCTATAATTTTCTAAACAGCAAGAGAAAAAAAAAACGTCTACAGGTTTTCTTTAAGTCACGTACATTCAACATATTTTAAAAGCAGATATTAGGTGATTAGGGTTACCATGTCGACAACGAAATTAAAATATTAAACGAGCGAAGGAATATAATTCATGTTTTGGTCAGTTTTAAAGGCATATAATGATGGATCAAAGTCCGTATCAATGTCCCGATATTATGAAGATCCCTTGCAATATTAAGAATTACAATTGCAAATAATAAGCATTTTTCTTATGCCATTTGCTGCTATGAAACTGCTAACAGATAAAACCTAGCAACTCTAAGATTTGTCTTAAAAGATGTTTTAATAAATAAAATTAATATAAAAGTAGAATAGAATTTATGTTGAAAAAAAAAGGATTCCCACACATTAACCGAAACATCCTCTTATTGAAATTAAAATTCACTTGAATTTTGTCGGTTTTTTTATTAGGTACATAGTACTTTGTTAAAAAAAAAAAATATAAAAACATTTTGTAAAACTAAATTTGCCCACGAAGTTTCAAAATTCAATGAAACAAATTCCAATTATTCGATTTTTTTTTGTTTTTTTGCAAAATAATCTGATCCTTTTTATAACAAGGATAACACGGGTCATGTGAGAATTATATTCAGAACTTTCTCAAATATTTGTTTTGAATTGAAGTATTAAAATGTTAGGAATTTTCTTTATCGCAGAAGATTAGCAATTTGAAAAATATGTTGTTTTTTTTTTTTCGATTTTATTTAACAAGAAATAAGGATATTTTTAAGGACATTCGGTGGATTAATTTTTAATAAAGAAAATTGCTATGATTTTTTATTTTTTAATTCAGTCAGTTTATTGGAATTTTACGGAACTCATAAATATATATTTTTTTTTATTGAACATTCATTTAATGTTGTTTTATTAAAAATTTTATTTTTCAAAATTAAGGTGTGTGGCGCCGTGCCATTGAATTCAATTGTCAACTTACTAACAATTATGATTGGAATGTTATAGAAATTTGTGCGAAATTAAAATTTTTTTATATGTGGTGATTGAGTATTTTATATAAATAGTACATTTTACTATACATTATAGTTTTACTTCGTGAGAAAATTTTAACAAATTATACAATTTCTAAAGAGATAAAGTTTAGGCGTGAGAAGCTAAAGAAAAAGCGGAAGTTATTGTTATATAAGTATTTTATTTTGACATAAGTAAGATATTAGTATAGTATTTCGTATTGATAAAAAAACATAAAATTTAGTCTTAAGATACTGAATTGTAATATAATAATATTTATAATGAATTATATTTAAGTTTAATAGAATCATTTTAAAGACTACAATCTCTAAATCTTAAACTTTATCTTAAAAATTGCTAAAAAGTTTGTTGCCATTCTATATAGCTTCATCAATATGTACCCATAAGATGAATGCAATAGGCTCCTAAAAATACGCGTTAATTAAAAATATTTATATTTACTTGCCCTTTGCTCTCTAGAATTATAGTAGAATTTCTAGTTTATTTTGATTGCATTTCTAATTTTTTGACTTTAGTTTTTATTCAACTGTTTTGTTACACAAAAAAATAAAACAAAATAAAAGGATTAAGTATAAGTGTTATACATAGTTTTTTTCTAATGAGTAGTAGCATTTTATTGCCCATTCAATGAATTCCAGTTTTTCTTTTTTATTAAACAAGTTTTTGGTTTTTTTTTTTTTTAAATGCAATTAAATTCATTAAGAGCAAGCATCAAAAGGATGTTATACAGCATCCTATTACCAAAGGGGATATTTATGATTACAATTTTTTTTTATAAATGTTAATTAATAGTTTCTGCATATATCTTCGTAAAAAAAAAAAAATTTATAACCTTTTTTTTTCAAAGGTTTTATATAAATAAAACTATAAAAAGATACTAAATCATTGTGATTAAAAGAAAAGATTCTGTGCTTAGAAAAAGATACATAATAACAAAAGTGTTAAAAAACAAAGCGAGAATTGAAATTTTTTCCAGTGATAATGAAGAAGGCGAATTATTTTCTTTATAATGAAGCAAAAAAAAAAACAGAAAAGGGTGTTATGGTTCAAAAGAAACAAATATTATTTTGATATGAATAGAATATAATGTTCATTTTCCTTTTAAGAATGATTTTCTTATATAAATTTAAAAACGGGTCAATAGTAAAAATCTTTTTGAAAGATCAGTTAAATTAAAATGCAATAAAAATGCTTAAATCAAATGATTTATTATTGTACATGAATTTATATGCTATCAAAGTTATATTTTTATATTGCAATTAAAAGAATAATTAAAAAATCATTAATTCTTTTTTATATACATAAAATAAATTTTAGATCTTTTCAAAATATTTATTTGAACTGTGAAGATCATGGCGATTTCGATTAACCCTTTTATACCATAAAAATCTTGCTGAGAAGATATAAATAATTTAAAATTGCATCAAAATTTATGATTCGAAGTGCTGTTTAAAGTTAATTGCGAATTGTAATTGCCACAATTGTCATCTTAGTGAATAATTTAAAATTGATTTGTTTTTTTAAAACTTACGAAAGCGTAGCTTTATTAAAAGTTACTTGAACTAATAGTCTGCTTACTTTTTGCAAAATTACTTAAAAAATAAAACATTGATTAAACCTATTAGAAACCAAATACATGTACACATATTTTCCAATTCTCAAGGGAATATTATCTAGTTTAAGAAAAAAATCAAATATTCGTAAAATAATATCCTTTTCATCGAAACAGCAGCATTAAGAAAATCTATTTTATTATTATTATTTTAAAAATGAATGAAAATAATGTATGTACATTGTACATGTATATATTCAATAGAAAACCTAAAGGATTATTTTAACAACGATTGTTGTGGGTGGCACGAGTTATTGTCAATTTTTATTTTTTTTTTTAAATTCCTTCTTCGAAAAGAATAAATTTTTATCTTTCAATGGAAAATTTATTTTTTTTTAAATTTTAGCGCCAAATTTTTTTTGATTATTTTTGATAGATGATAATGATGGATGAAAGAAGAAACAATCATTTTTTTTTATTTTTTTTTATTTGTTATATTGATTTTATGCTAGCTATTGAATTTCAAAAATAAAATTAACATAAATTTGTGAATATAAATCAATTTTAACACATTCTTGAAGATCTTAAAATTAACACAAATTAGCTAGTTAATGAGCGAAGGAGGAGTATTCAGAATTCGGATATTAATATAAATAATATAAAAACAAAATTTACTAAAAGTTTTCCAGGTTTATACTTACTGCTTCTAGGATTATAACACAAAACGGTCCTACAGTCTTAAAAAAAAATAATTCAAGACACTGAAATTGTGTCTGTATCGAGTGTGTTTCCGCCGAAGCACTTTATAGCACAGTTTACTTTTCCTTGGTCTATAATATAGGGGTTTTTATTTTTTTTTTTCTTAAAACACAAAATAATATTTATGAAAAAATTGGTATTTCCAAAACGACAATAATATAAATATTTAAAAAAAATTTAAATCCCTTGCTTAAATTCTTTTAAGTACTTCTTAACGACCATGGGCAGTTTAAAAGTATTCTTTTTAACAAAACTTATTATTTTGAAAATTTTAATGCACAAAATTGTAATTGTTTTATTCCGATTTCTTTAAAATAATTAAAAAAAATTTGTTTAATCCGTAATATTTTTCTAGACAAATTAGTCGAACTAAACCTGTGATAAGATGGATCATCATAGCTATGTTTTTATAATTTTCAAGTTGATTTTTCAAGTAGTATATAGCCTTTAAGCTGAATAATTTTGAAGATTAAATTATTATTTTTAAATTTTTTTTTAAGATTTAACTCTTTTTTTTTTGTCATGAGACAAAGATTTTTGCTAATCTATTAAATTTCTTAGTACCTTTAAAGATTATTTATTTGAATTGCAGATTATAATTAAAGAGTTCACACAAACAGAAAGATAATATGCATTTTTAATCAATTATAACTTTTTACCTGGACCTAACTCCAGAGATTTTCTAAAGTTTGCACTAATGTTTATTTTGTCTTAATATTCATTTGATATATAGATATTTGATTTCAAAAATTTTTAAATCTAAGGTTCTGTCCGAAGTTATTCCCTTCTATATTCTGATACCTATAAGTATACAGTTTAAAAATATAATGTGTTAATTTTTGTATTTTATTTACCAAACTTTTATCAGGTGTGTAAGAGATCTGTAGTTAATCATTATATAAAACTAATAAGAAATTTTTCTTTAAAAAAATGGAAATAAATAAGGTCCAACTATATGTAGTAGTTTTAATTTTCTTCTTATACCTGATAAAAATTTTCCACTTTCAATATATCACATATAAAAAATAATATATATATAAACCATATAATAAAAAAATTATATTTATTTTTGTAGGTGGACATCAATGTATTCATGTCTTCTTTCAGTATATAAAGATTTTTAGGAACAATAAATACACTTACATTGGCATTAGCAGCTCATACAGGTTTCCTTTCTAAAAAAAAAGCGCCAAAATATTTCATTATCCACAATACATATATATTATGTTAAAGGTTTTTTTAATTTAAGAACAATAATAAAATTTTTCGGCGGCAAGATTTGCTAAAATATTTCAAAATATTTGAGACAAAGAATTCAACAAAATAATAATTTTTTATATTATTAAGTACATTTAATATATCTTGTATAATAATGTTATGTTAAATATGTTTTGACAGGTTTCATGTTTCTATTTTATGTGTTAAACTTAAATCATTAGTCCGCCATAATATAAGGCATGAGAATTGTATTCCAAGTCTTTACTATATATTCCTGAATTGCTATAAAAATAAGCTTAATTGATGGCATTATATGCCTTAATGGTCCTTTATTTTGTAATCCATTAAGCATATTCCTGATAAATGTAATTAGTGCAGATTTGGGCTTAAAATTTTTGTTTCCATCTTCCGTATACATGTTTTCTTCCATTGGCGTAGAACAATATGAATCCTTATTTAAATTATCATTAATATTGCCATTTTTGCTACTCGTACACATTTCCGCATGTGTTAACTGAAAAAATGTGACTATATATTTTTAATATCGACAAATAATTCGAATTTTCTGGTCTCATCATTTTTATTTTATGAATTTTTTTTATCACCTTGCTGTGAAATTTTTGTTCTCCAGAATGTGGGAAATATATTTGAATTAAGTGAACAAAACACTAAAGAGATGCTTTTTGAATAAAAATGACCAAAACAAAAAAATTACGATATTTTATTTTTATCCTATAACATTAGTTATCGTTTAAGAAAATCATTTTCAACTCACCGTAACTATACAGAATAAAATTAGAACAATAAATTTATTCATTTTTAATTAATATTAAAATTCACACTTTTAAACGCAAGTCTTAATTGGATGCAGGAATAATTAAAAATACAGCTTTTAACTGAAAATCGCAAAAATTTTGTTATTTGTTATTTTTATATTAAATAAATGAATTTAATTAAATATTAAATGTTTATGTGCCTTTTTTTTAACAATAAACAATCATTGAACTTATGTTAAAAAAAAAAAAAAACAAAGTTTAATTCGTCACCAATAAATGAAAATTCGACATTTAATGACGGGTAAATTTTTTATTCTTTCATTTTCATTAAGAAGAAAAAAGACATTGTATTTATATTAAAGTAAACCTATCTAATATTTTGTTACATTCTTCAAATGTTCACAGAAAGTTTCTGTCTTGAATCTTTTATTTTTTTTTAACTACATATTTATTTAAATTATCTATAATTAATTAATTAATTTGATCAAGTCAGTTGACACATTATACGATGTCTAACAATATTATTTAAATTGTAAACTAAAATTGTTTGAAATACAATTCTATTTTCATGTTAACATAAATTTCGAATAACCAATTTAATTTTAGCAGATGAAGCCAATCATTGTAAATATTTACTAATTTAAAAATTGCAAGACCATTATATGTCACTCGAATTTGATTTATCAAAAATTATGCAATTCATTCATATTTATTCATTATATATATACTAAGTATTCTGCAGTGTGGTTAACATATGGTAATTTTAATTTCTCACTGTAAAGACCACCTAATGTTATGTAGGTATTCAAATAAATTTTTTAAGATTTTATTTAAAAACATCTTTCGAGAAAATAATAATTAGTCTAACTAAAATATTAAGATATTGTCTTTGAAAAATGATATTATTCCTCAAAAATATGAAAAAAATTGCTTGGTGGTTCAAAAATATAATATAGTAACATGTGGTAAAAATTTGCTGCATAAATTAATACAAAAAAAAAAGAAGATACATAATTTAATTACCTTTGATTTTTCTCCAATTCTTCTAATTTCTTCAAGAGTATTCTTTTACCTGAAAAAAAAATAATAAATTAAGAAATAAAGTTTGGATTTCGCTATGAACATATGTTTCTACCCAAAATTTCTAATAATTATTTTCATTTCAAAAAGTTTAAATTTAGTATTAAAGCTATTAACTATGTTAAAATTATAAACCTTCTTAAATTTGAAAATAATATTTCTGAAATATAATATTATGGCTTTTATTTTAACTTACTATAACTTACATCTAGAAAGTTTATCCTTTCACTGTAGTATTTTGAATTTCCTCTTTCAAGTTTATGTACATATAAAGGAAGTTGAGTTTAATGGTTGAACGATTTCTTTTTTGAAAGGAAAGTCAAGTTTTTGGTTTTATTTGATGTGTCAAAAAAATTATAACAAAAAAAAATTAATTATTGAAGGATGAAATTACCGAAAAAAAAAAATGTTTTACTGGCAGTGATTTAATATAAAATGTAATAATATCATAAAGGAAGTATAAATAGAGGAACTAGTCCCATACAAAAAATTCGAATAAAAAAAGTTGAACAAAATTAGATCAGACCCCCAAGCTTTTATTTTTTTTAGAATATAACGCTATAACGAGAGAGCTTTATAGCTTTTAAAATATTTTTTTTATAAAGCTTTTAAAAATAAACAAAATATTTCCTTTATTATAATTGTATTTTAATGTTTACTAGTATTTGTTCTCTATAAAAAAAAAAATTGGGTTAGATAAATGTAAATAAAAAAATTATTTTTGAAAGCATTAATAAATTCATTTTATTACATGTTTAATTTACATATCGTCGGTCTCGTGCATAAATCACGAAACTGTAATTTTGGCCGTTTTGACCTAATATTGTAGAAAAATCATAAAAAACTAAAATTTTAATATGTTCAAAGTTAGAAGTTGAAAGCTGTCATAAATTATATATACGCAATGACTATTTCTATTTTCCCGAAAATATCAAAACGTACTAAAAAAAAGAAATTTAAATCCAATTTTCTCAAAACTATGTTTTTGCAGTTCCGTGATTTTTGCATGAGACCGACGATCTTCACATTATTTTATATCATTGGAATAATGTTTTTTTTGTTTTTTATTTTGGTTTCAAAGTATACTTTAACTTTGTAATAATATCCCTTTTAAAAATTTTGAGCCTTTTATTATTAAAAGTGTTAATAACAACTCCAAAAATTTAAATCTATGTTCATAACATTCGTCTGTTTCGGTGAACCAGAAATCATATTTTTTTGATAATTTTATTGCGTACAAACAGCATTGCATACAGTTTGTTAAAATTCTTTTTTTTATAAAAATGTTGAGCAAAATAGTTATCAAACATTTTTATACGAAATCTGGTAATTTCAAACAGATCAAATAAAATATTTCCAAATCATTGTCATAATTTTTGTGATATAAAAATTGTTCTGATTTCAATTCAAGGACATCATTAGTTTTTTTTTATTTTTTTTTTTTTATGATTGGGGTCGATAGAAAATAACTTGTTTAGCCGACTACTTTTTATGGAGCTCTAACTTCATGAATTACTAAATTATTTAAGTGAAGGTCGCGCATTCAAAAAAGTGCGTTTACCTACTTATTAATAAATAAAATAAATGAATAAATATTTACTTTATTTTATTCAAATTATTTATACTTATTTTAATTCCGTATCCAAATTGATAAATTTCCAATAATAATAAAATATTCCGATATAATTTTTTTAATGTCCTTATATTTCAAAATTTAAATAGTTAAAACAAAGTTCATGCAAAATATTTTAATAAATACATTTATTTTAAAGAATGAACTAATTAAACGTAAATTCACGATAAAAATAAAACAATGTCTCCCACTATCGTTTAAGAATATTTTATCCAAAGGAGATAAAATATTATGACATATTATCTCTTTATTAATGTAAAAATTAAATTGCAATATATATATTTATTGATTTGAAATAACTTATGATAAGGATTTTATAAATTTCAATAAAGACGAAGATGCTAGTTTTAAAAAAAAAAATCATAGATGTTATAAATTGATATTAGCACACCATAACAATACATAATTTAGACACATATTTTTTCATTTATTCATTTGTTATGATTTTTCGCACAACTACATTCGAATTTTTAGAACTTTGTGTAATAAAACTAAACATCCTCAAAATAGAAAAAAAATTAATGAGTATTAGAGAAAATAGAAAAGCTTTTTGCTTATACATATGTTTTGGGGGTCTGAAAAAATAGGAAAAAAAATAAAAACGTTATTTTAAAAAGTTGTTTGACATAGTTACTCTATATTATACTTCCTTTATGATAATATTCAGATTCTATTAAAATACACTTCGATGAATTTTGAGACCATAAACATCCGTCAAAAAAATTTTTAACTTTGTAAGACATTAAGAATAGAACAATATTATATCTTCAATCTCGATAAAAACTTACTTTCTCTTTAATATTGATAATTTGTAAAAAAAATTTGCATTGAAAACATATCTACTTAAATAATTATGATGTTATGTATAATGATAACTATTTTCTATCTATAGGAAATAAAAAAAAATAAGATTCTCTCATATTTCATTAAATCAAGTAGTTTCCGTTAAATCAAAAATTTTTCTCAAACAAAGAATAAACACTTTTGATTTCTTTCTGTTCATCTCAAGATATTATACGCAAATTTTTTTTTATTCTTCAATAAAAAGGAACTATTTACACTTCCTGTCACTTCCGAATTGGGAATTTTTCTTTGAAAAAGAATAAAAAAAATTTGCATGACAAATTCTATGGAAATTATTATTTCCTAAAGAAAAAAAAAATTGCGCGGGAATACTTCTTTTTTATGGAATAAGATATTATTATATATGTCTAGTCTTATTACGATGAACCAGAAAAAAAAATTATTTTTTTTTGGTTTCTATTTTTCCGGTCTTGTGTTCTGCACGTGTGCCATTTAAAAAAAGAGACGTATTTTAACTTCCTAAATTTTAGATATTCAACAAAAGCATTAAGAAATTAATAATGAAAGAGTCATGCCGAAATTTAAAAACAACATGTTTGTAAAGCTTATCATAAGTACTTGCATTTATGTCACAATATGTTCGATTTACAACACGTTTGTATAATAAACTAATCTTTTTAAGAGTCTTCACGATTGACTATACCGAAAGGAAATTTTTGCACAAAAATATATCTTTTGCTTACCAAAATCCTTAAATCTTTTATTTAGCTTTTTATAGCAACAATTTTGTAATGATATGATAATGAAATGATAACATTTTTTTCGAATTTACAAAATAAAAACTACACTACTATCATTCCAAGAAAAAATAAATGGTATATATTTATCAAAGAATTTTTTTTTCTTATTAAAAAAAAAAATTGTAATTAAGTTGCGTTATCATGTTAAAAGAACATTGAACCCGCGTTTATGCGTAACATAAATTCCTAGGTAAAGGAACTCTAGGATCAACCTGTTTTTGATAAAATTATCAATACCTTTAATATATAAAAATATATTTTTTTAAATAATTAACAAAACTTTTTTCCCTACGTAGTTTTTGTTTTTTATTCGTTTGTTTTGTCAAAAGAAACCTTACTTTTAAATAAAAACCCCCAAAGATATATGAAAATGATAATTTAATATCCGGATGTTAGTGAATTACATAATTTAAGAAGCAAATAATATCATATAATAATATTTTTTTTGCTTTACTTCAATATTAAACACCTATTACGCTAGATATCTCATTGGCACGAAATATTTTTGTGTAGGTTGTTCAACCATAGTTCTAGTTCCAAAAGTGAAATAACTTATTCCACAGTTATGAATTACTTCACCAATGTAATATAGTAGATAATAAACAATTTAATACCATTTTGGACTAAGTAGTTTAGACTTTATTCGATAAGTCCTATTACCTCAAAGTATACTTTAAATTAATAAAAGAAAAATAATAAAACACTCTTTTTTTGTGAATTAAACATGAAAACTTTAAGTAAATGTATCTTAATTTTAAGTCTAAAGAACTTGATTATTTATTTCTTAAAAATGATGATTGGCTTGTCATAAAATAACTGCCCTGTAGTAACTTTCTGGAAACTGCAAAGTAATTTCCGTAAAAAGTACGTTAATGTTTCACAAACTAAAATTTTACTAAATACAAATTACAAACTCTATAACTTTAGGTATAATAAAATTATTTATTAATAATGTAGGTTTTTGGAAACTACCAGCTCATTTTCATAAAATGCAGGTTATTGACTCAAAATTTTAGAAGATACAAACCCTGTATCTTTATATGTAAAATTCATTCATAATGTAACAAGTGCAATTTATAGGAAACATTTTCTTTGTGTTTTTTTTTTTCTTAAATTAAATAAAAACGAAAATTAAATACAAAAAACAACAAGGAATTTGTTAACATAAAGTTTCACTCGAATGATTACTGTTCTTGACGCGGTTTCAATATTGTATTTATTTTCAGTTGAACCTAATTACCTTAAGTTATATTAAAATTTGGAAAATACTAGTCAAGAAGGGTCAAAATTTAAGAAATTAGAATTACATCTACATTTATATACAAGTAAGTCATATTAAGTAATTAAGAAATATCATTTAAGTTTTTTAGAAAAAACCATTGCAAAAATAAGTTGCTTATTAAATAAAACTTGTATGTATCAAAAATATAGTCAAAGTCAGAGATCAGACTGGAAAATTCAAAACTTTATTAATGTAATTAAATAATTTGAAGATTTTTTCTAGTTAAAGTAGATATACTTAAAAATACTTTCATTTATACTTTTATCTGTATTCTACTATATACCTACTTATCATATTTTACATTCTAATTATATGGAAATTACTAAAAAAAAAAAACCTACCGCGAATAAATTAAATAAAAAAAACTATCTAACTTCAAAGTTGGTTAATTTTGGCGGTATTTACTGTATATTATTTTTAACCACCAGGACATAATATTAAAAAAAAAAATAACAAAATAACATAAATAACATACATATTAATATTATTATTTCATTTTATATTTTTGTTAAATATTCATTAAAAACAAAAATGACAACAGGTTGAAAATAAAAAATATACATAATAATGTATATGTAAATAAAACGAATTGTTAGATACGCAAATTATTCATTTTAATTTTCATTCTGTTTCATAGAAATAATAACGAAAAAAATAAATTTTTATCTTAGGAATAACAATAATAATTATTTAAGTTCAAACTGGGGTCGCAATTGAAGTGTGCAATCAAAAAATAGATGAATGGTTGACTGAATTTTGACGGTTTTCATTGTCTTAGAGGGAAAGATATATATAACTATACTTCAAACATTTTTTGATTTTTTAAAAATAGTAAATTTTTATAAGTTTTAAAATGAGTTATGTTTATTATTAATTATTTATGCCAAATTCAAGATTCTAAAAGTCTAAATTTATTTAGCTTATTTAAACTAAATTTTTTAAAATACCAGGTTTTAAAGTTAACAATTAAGAGGAATCGATACGATACTGGGATGTTTTCGGTATAAAAATGTAATCATTATATTTTTTCCAACATCAAAAAAGTACAATTTTGTAATATTTTGTCTATTATGTAGATTGTTCTTCGCTTTTATATTAAACTTCGTTATTAAACATTGTATTAATAATTTTCGTGGTTTTTAACTTAGAGCGATATACATATAAATTTCCTTACAACTTGCCAACTATACTTACTTTCTAATTTTTAACCAAAAAAATAAAATGCATTTCCCTAAATAAAGTCCATAAACAAAACATCATCTCCCTAAATAAAGTCATTAACAAAATTTTACGTATTTTAAGATTGGTTAGTAAAGTACCATTAAAAATGAACAATATGATTTTAACTTTTTGTTACAAGCGATTTTGTCAAAGAATATAAGAGAAATCTTAAGAAGAATTATGTACATATGAATGTATGTATTTGTGCATAAAAATAATACATTTTATTCAATTTTCAAAAATTCTGAAATTTCTTTTATTTCCCACTTGACTGAATTTATTTTATGTGAAGTTAATTGAGTTTCAATAAAAAAAATTGATTCATTTAATTGGAATTTCAAAAATAGAGTAAACTGCAGTACATTTATATATATAAAATTATAAGTTTTTTTTTTCTATGAAATATTTCTCTAATTCTTATTTGACATCAATATTGACTTTTTTATTATACTTTGTTTAAATTATAGTTTTCAACACACAAAAAACTCGAATATATTTCTTGAAATCCAAGCGTGTCCAGTATATAATTTTTATATAACACTAGGTAATAGAAGTTTTATCCCCAGATTCAGAGAAGAATTTAGTTTTACTATTTGTTGCAATATTCGATGAATATGTTCAAAAATACAAAAAGTGAATGATTTTTAACTAATTATTATTTTAAGGAATAGATTTAAAATCGAGACCATCATCTGAATCAGTATAACACTGAAACTTTTCCTCGAGTCCGTGGAAACAATAAACATTAAAGTGGTTTTCAAGCAAAAAATTTGAAGTAAAATTTTTAGTGTGATTATTGTTTAGAATATTGTACTGGTTACATGATTTCTTCTTTTTTTTTTTCACTTTTTTTACAATTTACAACGAATGAGAATTTTTCTTCAAGTCAAATTAATAATAATGTAAGCATAAAACTTTTTTTTTTCAACTAATGAATAAAAAAAAACTTTTAAGGTTTCCACATTTTTTTTTTATTAAAGCTACCAAATCACCAGGTGGGATACCTTTTATACTAAGAAGTATGGATTTGGTAATGAGGACAGGAAGTTTAGACGGGATTAAAAAGTGGGACAGTGAGTAGGTAATCATTTACACTTTTCTTAAAGTGGCGCAAGTCGTAAATCAAGCGTCCACCAGCTGTCGGGAACATCTTTAATGGGAGAGCATTTCACATTCGCGAGGTGCGAATTGAAAACGAATCTCCGAAGCTCGTTCTATCACATCTGGGAATTTTTACGAAATATGGGTGTGACGTTGAAGCGGTACGTGTTTGGCGTGAAAATACTTGAAGTTGAGGAAGTAGGGCTTTTACTTTCAGGGAACACGTATCCATTCCAACAAGGTATTTATAACATAAAATTTATTTTAAAACAAATAATTTCACAAGCATTATATTTATTAATAATAATAAGTAATTAATTAGCTAAAAGAATTTTTTCTTCAACCCAATTTCTTAATTGAGATACTTTAGTGTAAACTCCAGGATAATTCGGTTGAGCACAACCATAGCCCCATGAAACTATTCCAACCAATTTGCTCTTTTTATTCTCATCAAAAACTACCATTGGACCACCACTATCACCTTGGCATGCATCATATCCACCTCCAGCACGTCCAGCACAAATCATATTTTCAGTGATTGGATTGTCTATGCCTACAGGTGCATTGCTGTATGCGGCAAGACATTCGTTATGATCCACAATATTAACTTGAACCATTTTTAACTGCGAGGAAAGAAATCCGTCTTCAGATGTTAGACCCCATCCTGTGACAAATGCCTCAGTCCCTACACTGGTATTTTCTAAATAATTTGGCAACGCAACTGGCTGAATTGAAGGTGAAAATGTTAAACTTTCTGACAAAATAAGTAATGTAATATCATAATCATAAGTTGCTGGCGTATAGTTTTCATGTACATGAATCGAATCGACGCCAAAATCAACTCCACCATTGGTTGTCGACGTGCCAACACGAATTTTTAACGAATTTTCAAACGGAATTTCAAAAACACAATGAGCTGCACTTAAGATCATTTTTTCATTAATAATTGAACCTCCACATCGATGTTGCGACATATATATCATGGAAATTTGATGAGGATATTGCTCAATTGTTGTATCTTCACCACCTACAATGCGTCCATCCAGCCTTGGAACAAATTCATTTTCTGCCAAAGCTTGGCAGATAAATGCAAATAAACCGAACAAAGCTAATTTCATGATTTTTAGAACTGAAGTTCTAATTTTTTAGGCAAAGGTATTTATACACTAATGAGTTTGGGTTTTCTCATAAAAAATAAAAAGTTTATTTTTAAAATAGCAATTAAAAAAATAAAGAATTTCAATTAATCGCGATATTTTTTTTATCGTAATAAATAAATAATAAAGTATTATAGTTTTTAAATTTGTTTAAACTCGCACTTAACTAATCGTGACATATACTAAGTAGTTATTGTTTTATTTCTATTTCTGATAAGAACGTTTAATGAGCGGATCGAAATCCGTAAAGAATTTTTTGAAGCTTTTCTAAAAAAATTAAATTTTCTTTTTCGCCTTTATAAACTTCCAAAATTTTATTTCCGAATATTGAATATTCTGCTTTGATTATTTTTAAATCTTAAAATAACAATCTTTTTCTTAACAATTTGTGACCACTTGAAATTTAAAAGTTCAAAAAACCAGCATGTAAATTTTTTGAACTCAAGCGATCAAAAACGGTTACTTTCTTTTGTAAAATGGTAAAAAAAAAAAATTAAATTATTATCTTAGGATTTAAAACGTTCACTTTAAAATATGTTTCTTTTAATCCTATCTAAAAATAAAAGAATATGGTCACATTTGGGTCAATCCTTTTGCATAAGAGAAAATGTTCACTTCTCATAACATCAACATTATTCATGACCCTTTCACCCTAATAAAAACAACTAAAAATTTAAGTTTTACTATTAGAAAGAAAATAAAAAAAATTGAAAATAACAAAAAATTTAAATAAATAATGCATTTCTAGATTTAATTTACTTCAATAACTTTTCTAATTTAATAATTTTTGAAACTAGTTCACACAGCCTAATATTTTCATTGAATATTTGAACTTATCTTATAAAGCCTATTACAGAAAAAGAGTATTACGTCACCTACTTCATGGATTCTGGCAGCATTTTGATAAAAAAATATATTTCCCAATGAACAATAAAATAAAATCGTATTCACTAAGTTCCATAATTATACGAAATTTGATATTATTATTGGATTAGAGCAGCGTTTCTCAAAGTGTGCTCCGCGGAGCCCCGGGGTTCCGCGAGTCTACTCAAAGTGCTGCGCGAATCTCCTAATCAAATTTGAAAAAGAATTCTAAATTTAAATCCGCTAATAATTAATATATGAAATTAATTTGTTGTTTTGAAACCTCACTGATCACGACTGCTTCTGGAAGCAAATTCTCATACTATGACATATTTTTGCACTATATTACACATAGCTTATTTATGAATTTGTAAATACAAAGTATACAAAAATAAATTACTTTTCGGTGTTATGTATCATCGATTGGAACACACACAATTAGTTATTACTGAACCGCTGGGGCTCCGTGTAAATCATTATGCCTTTGGAGGGCTCCGCAGTTCAAAAAGTTTGAGAACCTCTGGATTAGAGAAATTTCAGCAATATTCAACAAAAATACACAAATATGTATAAGTTTTAATGCTGGGTTTAAAATTTTAAATAAAATTTTAAAAAGTGATCATTATTGAATTATTTTGACAATTTTTTTTTTTTCAGTAATAAAAAAATATTTGAGGAAATCTAATGACCAGGTAAAATATTGAAACAGTTCTTATAATTTTGTCTTATATAAATTTTATTGTTATTATTTCATTTTTTTAATATCAACATAGTTTCAGATTTTATTTTTTTTTTAATATTAAACAAAAAAGAATATCCCATTATAATTTTTATGAAGTTGCAACCCTTTGAATTTAAAAATGAACAAAAACATTAATAAACTATATATAAAATAAAAAAAAAAAAAATTTTTGTTTGAATTGAAATTATTATTATTAAAATCGTTAAAAAATCCGCGAATATACCTTTTTGTTTTCCACTTCTCATAAATATGTATTGTTATAATTTTTATTGTTATCAGTCCTAAAAAAATAAAAAAAATGAAGAAAATCCGCGAATGGTCATTAAAAACTATTTTAAGAACAAAAGGATATGGCCAATAAAATTAGAATCCTTTTTTTTTAAATTCATTTAAACAAAAATTTAATAAGAAATGAATTTTAAAGAAATTTTTTTATTGTATTTTATTATTCTGTCAATAAAACCCCTTTAATTTTAATTTATTAGAAAGAAAAACTATGATTTTTTTTTTATTAAACAATGACTTTATAACCTTTTTTCAATCCTGTGATTTCAGTTACACTATTAAAAATTAAAAAATTGATTGTAGGGCTTTTAACATTTACCTAGTTTACATGGAGAGTTGAAACCGGGTTCAACTACGGTTCAACTACATGTAAACGATGGTAGAATTAACCTGGGTTAACCTGACTTAACCCAAGAAATTCGCTCGGTTAAGTTAACTCTATCCATGTAAACGGTTAACCCGGTTAAAAATAAGCAACAGCTGTTTGTTTTGTTTGTTTTTTGTTGTTGTTTTCAAACTCAATTCAACAGTTCAACCACATGCTTTTCGACTACATCACGTAAGCACTTGACCTCTTTTCAACCACATTTCGACTCAACAACGGTTGGACTGTCATGAAAACTAGGTAATTAGAGAACTCTAAGTATAAGGCTCTAGGTCGAAGCAAAGCCATCATACTTAATAAATTTTAACTTAAGTTCGTCTATCAACCCCCAGCCAGAATAAGAGTTTTTCTGTGAATAAAAAAATGTATGTTTAAAATATATTTTAAAAAAATCCACAAGAAGCCTCAATAACAACTCTCAACATTCTCACAGCTATTGTGTTTTTCAAGATATTTTGTTCCATAGCTTATGTGACGAATATTATCTTAGAATAAAAACAAAAATATTCAAAATTTAGAGTACACAAATGGAATCGAAAAATACTTAAACGTAATTCCTTCTCTTATTATGTGAAATAAAATAAATAACAAAAAATAGAAAATTCATTACCATAACTTTGATGTAATGACCAACAACGATAATAAAAATTTTATTTTTATTATACTTACACATCCTGGCAGCGATTTTTGTTTTATTATTATCCTTATTGGTTTCACACCAAATATGAATTTTATTATATGTACCTATATATTCTTTTAAAATTTTTTAATAGCTTTTATTTTTAATTTACATTTGTAATTCATTTATCAAAATATTTAAATACAAATTTTCTTGTTTTTAATGATATTGCAGTTTTATTGCTTTTATTCCTCGTTTAATACTTTGAGAAAAAAAAATAATAGATATCTATCTATACATTATTTAAAAAAAAACCTCAAATAGCAAATATCAAATTAAAAAAGTGTTGAACTGGTTACTTTGGACTCAGTTATTGAATTAAAAAAGCGAAATTATAAAATATATATGTACTGAGTCATTATCAAGAATTGTGCACATACTGGAAAAAAACATTGTGTACGTACTAATTGATGCTGTCTTTTTAGAAGTTATTGATATGTGTGTTTTTCGCTTCTTGGATATATTTATCACTTCATTAAGAAGCAACTGATAACTATTTTAAATCAACTGATTCTTAACTTTTTATGTCTATTTCATATTTTTCGTATTCTTTTTCACTAATTTCTGTTGGTCTTGTGCGTAGTTATTCGTTTCTCAATAAAAAAAAAACATGTTTTTAGATAAGTTTATTGCTCATAAAGTTTTAATTGATATTGGGTACTGAAATGACATTAAACAAATTACTGAAACTATATCCTAACTTCAAAGGTCCGAATTCAAATACATATACTTATGTTAAAATGTTAAAAAATCACATATTCTACAATCAAAAACCTACGATAGAAAACTCACTCACAAACCTCATACTTTTGGTTAAAACAAAAATCATAATGATAGGCACAAGATTAATTTTTCAAGTGTCCTAAAACTAAACAATAGGCTTAACCCTTAAAAAAAAAAAAAATATTAAAAATTTCTATCCTGTCAAAGAATTAAATATTTGACCATTGGTCAATAAAAAATGATTTTTTATTATTTTCTCGCGGTTAATGGTATTATGTGCATTTTGCTTTTTTTGTTTTCCTTATGCCGAAGAAAATTGAAAACAATAAAGAATTACCACAAAAAAAATTGATTGCATAACGTGATTATAAACGCGAAATTTAATATATATAAAAAAAAAAAAAATGTTTAATGATTATTTTGAATAAAAAATAATTTATTCAATAAGAAATGACCATTTATAACCTTATAAATCTTCAGTTAGGCTTAAAAAGTTGTCCCATTTAAAAAATCAAAAAAAAAATATGTATGTATATGACCGTGATCCATACAAAAAAAAATGTATATCCTTTTTGACTTTTTCCATATGAGAGATAATAATCAAAACAATCAATTAATTAAATTTCTTTTCGTATTTAAAATTTTTTTTTTTTTGTGATTGCGCGTAAAAAGAAAGTAATTTTGAAAAATTATTTATGCTGGTTTGTTAAGAAAAACAATTTTTTTTTTTTTGGGGTTGAAAAATCAATATTTCGTAAATTATAATTAAAGTCAAGGTGTTTCACAAAGTTGACGGTTAATTATTAAATTCTTGGGTTTTTTTTTTGTTATAATGGTGGAAAATTTCTGCCGATAGTTTTTTGATTTTTTGATTCATCAGAACTCTTATGTTATATCTATTATGTTTACAATGGTAAAATTCAAGTTGGCAAAAATAACACTATCGTTGTGCAAGACTTGTGGAAAAATGACAATATCGACTGAAGTGGTTTTTCCATTATCATACGGCATATTCGGTTCGATTCTCACCTCGGGCTGGAATTTGTATTAATTTTCTCAAGTTCTCAACTTGAATTAAGTGTTGTGTTGTTTTTTTGTGGGACGGGTAATTAAAAAAAAGCAAAAGTAAGTATAGTTAGTATAGTAATTAAAGGAAGTACATACTAAAATTTAAAAAAAATAAACAGTTCACACTAACATTTTCCTTTCTATAAAGGACACATGCATATTTTTTTTTTGTATATTGCGCGCAAAAAATATTGAGCTGTTCTCTAATACATATTTCTTAAAGAAAATATTATTTTGGGGTAGAAAATAAAATATTACCAACTGGAAAAATGAGGGAGAGGGTGCTCAACAAAATGATGAAAAATGTATAATTCTCTTTATTATTTTATTTTATTTTCGTAATTTTGAAATTTTTTTTTAGGGACACCCATTTTAATTTTTATTTTTAGGAGTAGTTCAATGTTTTGGTAACTTTAACAATAGGGTAAACCAAGGAAATTTTTTAGGTTGGCAATACAGTGTGATTATGAGAAAATATCATTTCGATATAAATTTTAAATGTAATGATTGGTAAAAATCATTAATTTATTTCGATTCTATTAAAAAGAAATTGAGAAATATTATAAATTAAAAAATCAATGCAACTAAATTAATAAGTTTTCAAAGATAGTTTTGTACACAGTTTAATTTGGAGTTAGGTGTGAACTTAATTTCATTTGGCTGGCCTTTCATATCTTATGATTATATATTTTATTTATTATGCATTTACAGATTTAAAATAAAATGTATATAGAATTTATTAGATCTTAGTTATTTTAAATGATTCAGACAATTTAAATGTTTCGAAAAATAATTTTTTAATAAAAATAATTAATTAGTAAGTACCTAATAAATTAAATAAATGTTTGAGGTCTTAGTCCAGTATGACTACACTTTTTCATAACACAATTTACAGCAAAAAGTTAATCTACTTAATTCAATTTCGAAAAACACACTGTCATTAGCAACTGGAAAATAAGCCTCTGAAAAAAAAAAACATTAAATTGAAAAAATTTTCTATCCCCATATACCTCAATTGCATGCTCAAAATTTATAATATAAACTAAATAAAAAAAATAAAAATAAGGAATAATTCATGAACCCATATATCCACAAAAAAAAAGTGCTTATTAAAAGTACAAAAAAAAAGAGCGCATTTTTATCGTCAAGACAAATTTTGATGAAATAAGTTCTCCTTTGATAAAATAATGAACTTTATGTAAGAAGCAGATGCAAAAATGCGTTACTCTAATATAAATGGATATATAATTATTATTTTTTTTCATTTGATAAGAAATTGTTACATATACCCATTTTAAGTGTATGTACAACATAGTTAATAGCACAGAATATAATGAACTAAATTATCATATACTTTTTCAACAAAACTAATTTTATGGAAATTAAGTATAAAACTAAATTTAAGGAAGAGAATAAATTAGTCATTTTAAATATGATTAACCAAAAAAAATTCATAAGGCCATTTATTCAAACATTACGTTTTGTTTTTTTTTTATAAATTAACATAGAACAATTATAAGCGGTTGAGTTGAATGTTCTGTTATCATTAGCTTCCCGATCTCTTTTAGAATCAGATAGAAAAAATATAACTTTCAACTACAAATTACCAAAAAAAATTCAAAAATTTATAAAAGTTTATAAATGAATTTTCCTGAATATTCACAACATTATTTCCATAGAGATGAAAAATCCCGCTAAAATTAACCGAAATTTAAAGATCCCTATAATATTAAAAAAAATAATATTAATCCTTATTATAAGTTTAGTAACCCTAATTTTTTCTTAAATTCCTTTAAAACAATATTGTTACAAAAACAAATTTCAATATTCAATCGATCCTTATTAGATTAAAAATTTATTTCTTTTATTTTTTTTATATATAATATTTATAATCAACTAAGAAAAACTACTTTGTCCCGTGCTAAAAAAGGACATTTGGTTATAAGATATGAATTTTTATTTAAAACACAGATGTGTTATAATAAAATTTTATTTTGTTAAAAAGGACCCAAAAGGTATACCTATATATGAAAAAAAAAATCCTTCCTTAGAGTATATTTTAATGTCAGGTACATTTATTTTATAAAGTTTTTTTTCCTCTTAGTTTGTAAGAATTTTTTTTTTTTTTCATAAATAATGTACATAATAAGACTTGCAAGCAGATGTGAGGGCAACGACTTACCCTAGGTTAGTTTCAGTTGTTTTGCATGAGGATTATATTTAAAAAAATAAAATATATATTTGTTATATGAAGCGGATCAAGAAAAAATGAAAAAAAGGGTTTCATTAAAAGGACATTTTATTTAGTACAGATGTAGTCCGGGAAGTTTACATTAATTCTTAACAATTTTTTTTAAGAATCAATCTTCTAAAATTTCATCGATTTCTGGTTCCAATTATAGTCGAACATAAGAATAAAATTAACGAAAATATAAAAAAACAAATGTAAAACAAAGAACTCAAATTTACACAATAGCTGATAGCTGATTGTTATTTTGATTTTATATGACTTAGGAATATTCAAAATATGACAAATTAAATGAAAATATACAAATTTTAATATAAATCATAATTTTAATTTTAAGTGTAAGTATGTAGTGATATAGAACATATTTTTTCATAATAATAATAAGTAAGTACTTTAATGATAACACTTTAGAGTTTAAACGAGTTGCTTTTTTTTCGGAATAAAAATACTTAGGTAGTTTCCATAAAAATTGACTGGCATATAATTTTTAAAGTATAAAATAAAACAAATAACTGTGACTTACTCAATTATTGATTTTGAGGGATCATAAAATAAATAAAATTTTACAATCCTTGAAGAAAATTATACAACTTAAAAGACAAACAACACAAAATGTTTGTTTAGTTGTAAAAATTTAAAAATAGAAAATTAATGAGGTGACAAATTAAAATGAGAAACCTAAATCCAGAAGAAAATTTTAAATAAATAAATAAATTAATACTTACTGTAGTAATTTTAAAAACAACTCAAAAACACTTAAAAATCACGTAAGGGTTAAAATAATATTAAAAATCATTTGTCCCAATTTCGATAAATAATTTATAAATCTTTATAAATTTCAATCCATAAATAGTTTGTTAATTAAAATGTTTAAATTAGATTCTTAATTGATGATACACATATGTGTAAATATAATGTAGCTTTATGAAAATTTTATATTGTGAACATCTGACATTATCAGGCGTTATCTGATATTATTTTCTTTAATTTTCTGATTAACTATAATATATATTTTCAGCTGACGTTATTTAATTTTTGAATATATGGTATTCTAGATAAAATCTAAATATTTTTAGGTTTTTTATTACAATATTATCTTCTTGAAATAACATTAACGTAGATATTTTATTACCACTAGATAATTAGATAATTTAAAAACTTTGCAGCACATTGAAAAAACTAAATCTTATAAACTAAACTTTGACTTCTAATTTATATCACTACCAAATTGTTTTTTAGAACACTTGGATGCTCAAAAATTTCTTAAAGGAATGATATTTTAATGAAATTATACAAATAGAAAATTTATGAAAACTATGAAACCATGCAGCAACATCAGTACATTTTTTTTCTCCACACAAAAATAATAATAATATAGAAAGCAAAAAATGTATGTACTTATTTACTACTACACAGTTTTTGAAGCATGCATTTGTTGATAAATCTTTTTGTTGAAATATCTTAGATGGTTTACAATTTACATGATCTTTGGTATAATGTAACAAAAAATTGCCAATCTGTAGGTATAGGGAAAATTTATTTATTTTTGAAATTTATTAGTTAAATGTTCAGAAATAATAAATTAAGAAAAATATTATATAAAATCATAAAATTTGATGTAACATTCATGATAAAATTTCACAAAATTAATTCTATTTTACATTCTCTACGAAAATAATAAAATAAAATCTACGAATTATTTATTTGCAAAATTATATTGTGTATAATAATATTAATAATATTTTTCAATCAATCCGTGAAAAATCAATCCATAAGGCACATTATATTTTTATATAAATTTAATATTTCCAGTCAATTAAATTAAAATTCTGAAGAAAATTTGGAAAATGAATTATCGCCCCTTTCAGAACAAAAAGTCCCTATAAATATTTTAGTTCTTAAAAGAATTATGAAAAAGTGGGAATTTGCTTTTAAATTTTAAATTATATTAAAACAAGAAAAAATTACTAATATTTAAATTAAAATATTCATAATAGCAATCAAAATATATGATAGCTATAAAAGGACATTTTTTACAAAAGCATAAAAAAGTTCTTAAATAAATTCACTTGACCGACTCAGTTTGCGAAGACAGTATATTCTTTAAATCTTTTATTTTACTAAAGATAACTGGTCAGCAATATATGAAAACAAAACTGACTGCATTTAATTATATAAGTTTATTAGAAAATAAGTGAATTAACTGTACAAATAATACGCTGTATACTATCAAAATGTTATTGTGACTAAGTTCAAACATAGAAATGGTAAAAGTATCGAAAAGTTGAACTACTGATAATATCAAATTAAATTGAGAAATTCCAAAATAAGAATTAATACTAAATATTGTTTATTTTATTTAACTTAAATTTAAACAGCTTTAATAAATATTGCGACGCATAACACAATTTTGTCAAAAAAAAAATAAATAAAAAATTTATTAAGAAGAAAATAATTTAAAAGTACTTAAATTTTATTGTTTCAATAAATTTTAAATCATAATGAGAAAATTAATAATGTTTAATCTTAGCTTTTATTTTGCGTTAGTTCATTTCATTTGGCTTTGTAGGACAGAGGATACTCAATACGACTTTAGCTGCATTCAAGTAAGAACAAAAAAAATTAAATAAATATTTGTGCATAAATATTCTAAAATAAAATAACAAATCAACCTTAATTTTAGACACCAATTGACGTTAGAACAGATGATAAGGAAAAATGTTTTGAAACTTATTTTATTAGTATAAGGAACTTCACAAATGATTGGTAAGAGTTTTATCTTTAATTCTACTTTATTTGTTGAAATTTATACTGTATTAATTAATTTAAACCTTTAAAAAAATTAATTGTTTTCTCTTTTAAGTTCAATGCTAATAAAGTTTTATACATTGACGTTTCAAAATGAGAACTTTATTGAAAATTCAGAAATTATTAATTTTGTAATGTCTGTAACGAAAAATAAAAACTCAACTGAATTTGATATATGGTCAAGCAGAGACAAACAAATAATTAATTTAAGATCATTAACAACAAAAAAAGTTCTCAAAGATGATTTTATTTGGGCAATCGATTATGATTCGTGTAAATACACAAACGTTAAAACAATTGGTCTCTATATATGCGAAAATTCAGAATGTCCAATAACATTGAGATCATGCAAGCTGGTATTGAATCATAAAATACTACCCGACTTACACAAAAATATAATTAATACAGAAATTAATCATTATATTAATATAAATTCAAATTGTTCAAATACATGTATCGATAGAGTTTATGCAACTAAATTAGTTGATAACGTTTTCCCAATTCCAGTAGTTTTGGCAAAATAATTTACTTATTGTTTATATTTGAATTTTTTTCTTTAACTTGAAAAGGATTGATAAAAACTTAATAAATACTAAACATATATTATATATACAGTAAAAATATTGACTTATTTGATCTAAAAAATAACTTTTAAGTTCAGTTTGCGTTAAATTAAGACAATTTTCACAATTTTCTAGCTTGATAGCCTTTTTATTCTTTTAAATAAGATAATACATAATAAAGGTCTTTTTGCTAGTTGTATATTATATATTTCATTTGAAATTATTTTTATTATTCTTAATATACGAACAAGACTTTTAGCGGGATCTCATCAAAAACTAAAAAATATATTTCTCTTGATTGCAATTTGAGCTGGAAACTGGTAACCAGACTTTTTCACCCTAAGATACAAAATTAATATTTATTTAAATTTGTTTTTTTTTTCATTATTTTTTTAAAGTCCCAAAAGAAAAATCGTTACAAAGCAAGTAGTTTTTTTTTCTGCAGGATTCCTTTTTCGAAAAAGGATAACGCGCGCGTTTTTAATAAGTTAAAAAAAAAATCAGAACAGGTACGAATAAAAGTAAAGTATACATAAAATAAAAAAAAAATTGCAACGAATAAATTTCTCTTTTTTTCAGTTGTAAGATAATAAAAAAGATTGAAGGATTTAGAATAGTGAGAAAAAAATTGGCACAGAATAAATGCATTC
Source organism: Hybos culiciformis (assembly GCA_964007475.1). NCBI lineage: Eukaryota > Metazoa > Arthropoda > Insecta > Diptera > Hybotidae > Hybos > Hybos culiciformis. The sequence continues at coordinate 3,915,970 of OZ023273.1, read as the reverse complement.
AAGAAAAACTTGATTTTTCGTCATTTTTTAATTCTAAAAGAAAGTAAAAATTTTTAAAAATGCTCTTAGCAATGATAATAAAAATGTGATGAATGTAAATTATGTAAAATACGCCAATTATGTCCCCATAATCATTTAAAAATTTTGAATAATACAAGAAATTGCAGTCTCGAAAGCGAAATAAAATTCGATTCATTGAGTAACTTTAAAAATGTTTAAAAATTTTAATTTCTAGTGTTGTAATATCATTGCCATTTTAATTTGTACCTATTTCGGAGCATCATTTCAGTAAGCTCACGAAATACTTATAAGCTGTACGGTTACAATCAAATCAAAGCAAACATTCATTATTATTATTTTCTGATAACACTAAAAAGAAACATTTTAAAATAAACATGTTCTAAAATTCACAAAAATCATATTAAAAAAAAAAATTATTCGGGTGAAAAATTACTTGCGCCTAAATCTTCATTTATGGCGGGCTTTTCTTCAGACAAATAGGTAGGTACTACTTACTAAACTAAAGGTTTTTGCACTTCGTTAAAGACACAAAAAATAAAGAAATAATGGATTTCCCCTAAAAAGGAATATTCTTGCACAGTTTGAATTTTTTTTTTTTTTTTCTTCAAAAATTACATATTTTTCTTTCCTCCTTAATATTCACCCCCTTTAAATTTGTATAATATTGTCTTTCTGGCATACCAAACAGAAATATATGTTATTCATATGGTACCGAAAAGAAAAGCAACAGAATAAAAACATATATTCTTAGACTGTCTGGCATCGTTAAAGTCCCTTTATGGGGTCTCTGGGAACAATACAATTTTGTGTATTGTACTAACTATATACTCATAAAGAAAATTTTTGAGCCATTTTACTTTATTTCATTCAAAATTAACAAATAACATTCATTCAAGTTATTTTTGGCACATGGATAAAAAACACCTTTGGATAAAAAATAAAAAAAAATGTTTCTTCTAATTCTTTACAAAGAATCTATGTCCTGTGTCGAAAATGAAACAAAAAAGATCTTAAATCAGATAGTTTTCACAGTATAATTATCGTGGTTTTTTAGTATGCCCTAGTTGTAGGTTAGAGTATATTTTTCTTTCCACCAATCTTCAATCAAGACTACATATTCATTTAAGTATTTTTGAATTGATTCAACGATTTTCCAAACAATATTCTCTTCGCAATTCGATCGCAAAGCTTTATATGATCATCTAAATTTAATGCTGTTAATTCAATCCTTACAATTTTATCTTCAAAAACAATTTCTTTTTCTATTATTATTATTTATAAAATGTTAAAACTTCTACAAAATTTGTTGAAACTAATTTATTTTTATTACACAAAAATGTATCGAGTTCAATTTATTCATGTCTATACGCGCCTTTTCCTAAAAATATTTTCTAATACTTTAGTTTAAAGTACAAAATTCCAGAAACTATAAAATAAGATTTGGAATTAAGAATGTGAAATTTACTGAAGTTATTTTGATAAACTTTCTTGGCTACTGAATATTTAACAAGATACCAAAGTAAAATAAAACTTGAAATACTCGAGACCCTCTTCTTTGCGTTTTTGTATTTTATACGGTAGACTTAACTTTTACGTTAAATTTCAACTGATGGACAATAAATATCAGATTTTTCATGTAATTTGGATACGGATGGTGATTATGTAAAAGGAAATGCACATAAAGGCGCGCCAAATTATTTTAATTTTTTTTCTTATATTAATATTAAAAATCAAAAAAAAAAAAGTCTTATTAAAATAATTACTAAAATAAGTATTTATTATCAAAAAATGTGAAATTTCAATGACACGAGCCATTCATGAAGCAAATTAATTTAGAATAACTAAAAAAAGATTAATAAGGACTATACTTAAGTAAAGTGTGAGGGATGACAAACATGTTTTAACCTAAATAATCTCAATTGATATAAAACGCATAACTTTGCAACATTCCAAGCCTTTTAATTTTTATGATTAGGAAGGACTATAAATTCTTCTAAATTTATGGTTAAGGTCAGCCAGGTAGGTTTTTAAAGAATATTAGGATTCGAGCTAAAGGATTAAGGATGTTTTGACTGGTCAAATACTTAGTTCAAATTAATTTTAATGTTTCTTAATTTACTATATAAAAATAAAAATTAAAGGAAATTGATTTTCTTTTTCTTACTTATTCAATTTATATAATTAATAATATATGTATACCAGTAGGTTGCTTAATTTTTATAATTCTAATCAAAAAATAATACATACCTACTTTTATATCCAAAAACAAAAAAAAAACCGTTAATTTCTATTTCCGATATCACCTGGAACTAAAAATATTCAGTGCGGCTTCTTTTTAGGGGTGACATTAATTTTCATTACATTGTTTTCTATTTCTAGTAACTTAATGTGTATATAAAAATCAAGAAATCTTAAAGTCACTGACATATGCCGCTTTTTTTTTTTTGTTTTTTTTCTTTCTTTTTTTTTTCTTAAAAGAAGTTCAATGCCTTCTTAATATTCCCTTAAAACATTTAGAGATATTTTTCAAAAAATAAGGAAAAATGTTAAGGATACTTAATTCTATATATTCTGTTATTAAAAAAAAATAAATAAAAATTGTGGCAGTAAACTTTTAATTTGAGTCCACATGTGTGCCACATTTGAGTAGTAAAATTGTGTATTTAATAAATTCATGAATATCCAGAACCAGGAGTTATATATTTTATTATTTTATAACTTATTATTGAAGTTACTTATTAGTTTATTACAACACATGTTAAGAAAATTTGTTATTACAACGAGTTGTGTATACACAAAAACACTTAGACACGAGTCAATACTTATATCACGAGACCGTTACGTCGAGTATGCAATCAATACATTTGCAATGCAAAAAATAAACAAAAGTTCAAAATGAAGTACCTAAGTAAATAAAATTTACTTAAACGGAAGTGTGTAAATAAAATTTACTTAATAGTTAATAATTACATGTGTATTGACGCATGTAATATACCATTTACCGAGCTAAATTTGCGATTGTAAGTACAACCTTCCGATCACTTGCACATTAAAATTATTTGTTCGAGTTATTGAATACAATACTTTTGAATTGATATGTTATACGTTTGAATAAGAATTTAATATTATTAAAATTTTAAATGTTATATTTTGTTATCGAATAAAAAAACTCTTTATTAAATTCATTTATATACTTACTGACTATTATAAATTATAAATACTTGTATATTATTTAAATTTACTAACATCTTCAAAAAAAAAACACAATTTAATAAAGTTTTACATTAAAAACTTAGTAGAGGATAACTAATTTCCATTCCACAACCTCTAATGCGGTAAAATTACCTTCTGGAGTTTTTAAACTTCTTATAAATTTTAATAAGAAGATTAGAGAATGAAAATCACCGATAAAGAAGCCAAAAATTGGATTGTACAACAGTCACCAAAATTTGTTAAAAAGATGAACAGAAAGTTATAACTATGGGCTCAAACAAACCAAAAACTAATAATAACCATTTTAGTATAAGTATTTAAATTTACAAATCCCTAATATGTTAGTTAATCAATACTTTTGTTTCAGTGAAACTATTCGACGTTCAATTCGTAACTAATGTTTTGTAATGTTTTTATAATAGAAATTTTACACCTTCATTTAAAATCTTAAAGCAACATAATGAATTTTTTTTTTCTCGTAATTTTGCTTAGGATAATAGAAAATTATTAGCGTAGCGTAGGGTATTGTACTTACTTTCTTTAACGCCATACAATCTATATTTTATGTATTTTCAATGTAAGTAGGTAGGTATAGGTATATGTAGATATATGTAGAAAAAATGATCCCTCAACATTAAAAGTAAATTCGACTTTGTCACAAGGGTGAAAAGTCACTGTAACCACCCTCTGCTTTATTTAATTTATTTGCTTGCTTCTTTTAACAAAATATTCGTTGAGAAAACTAATTGTGATGATTCCACGCGCCGAATTTATTCAACTCTATTGAATACCAAAATGTCTTCTTTTTTTTTCTCTCCTAAAACATTGAAATTATAAATATATGCACTATGTACATACATGTAGTTATAACATTTTAAGGAAGAACTAATTTAATTATCAAAATATAACCCCGCATTCATCGAACTACTTGAAATTTTTTACCTTTCGCCTTGAAATTAAGACCTTGAAATTAAGACCGAGAATAGAATTTCGATGCACATACATCAATTTTTATATTCAAAAGTTAAAATGAGTTTAAAATGGGAATTAAGTCAAACATTAAATTTTTTTTAAACAAAGAAGTAGTGCCAACCGCAGTTTTTATATTAACGATGGCTATAATGAAGTATCAAAACCAGAACAGAAATATAATCTAAACGTATTTAACAAAATTTCTGAACTCCAAAACAAAATATACATTCTTTTCAAGTTAAAGTGCAAGTTCTAAGTTTTTTTATTTTATTATTCAAAAAAAGAAATCAAAATCAAAATTATATTACTTATTTGCTCTTAATGGTTTTTATTATTTAGAAATTTATTGTATTTTTGGCCACTATGAACAATTATATTATTTCTCAATCCTTTCAAAATTATTTTTCTTTTATAACTTATTATTATTATACTGTAAATTATTTTATTATTAGAGTCCTTAAAATTGAATGCAATTTTATCAAATATCAAAAAAAAAAAAGAAATCTCCAGTAGAGATTTAAAAAAAAAAAATAAAGAAAAATTATATAAAAATCAATGTGAGTGCATTGAAGAAAATTTCACTTTTTTATTTTTCGTCTTTTAAATATAAATCATTTTTAATTTCCTTTCGCGTTTTGTGTACTGATTAATTCATTAAACTATTCAGAAAATTATAAAAATATCAGGTATAAAAAAAAAAAAATAGAAATTATAGAAGGATACTTTCTAGTTGAGCGAACATTGAAAAAATTTTAAATTTAAATTTCGTTGATTTATTTACAAAATGCATTTTAAAATTACCTAAGAAAATTCGAAATAAATTTTGTTTCAAGAGTCAAGTTTAAGTTTTCAAAAACTAAATTCCATTTCCGAAGATTAATAATTTATTACAAAAAAGTCAATTTAGATAATTTTAGACTTAAAATCATGTCTTTATTTCAGAGCTGTTGATGCAGCCCAGAATGGTTTATTTGTTCAATGCAAATACCTAATTAAAAAAGGGAGCAAATATGTTTCCTATTAAAATAAGTAAATCCCACTATTAAAATCAGAATCCAGTACTATTTTTGAATCTGGATTAATGGTGAGAAATTGATAATATGATGTTAATGAGATTATCATATTTAGTTTTAACTCTGCCTCGTTTGTTTGCTGTCACAAATTTTGATGTTCAGAAGTCAATAGAGAAGATTTCAGATTATTTAACCAAGACATTTGCTTATTAATCTGAAAATCATAAAATTATATAATCTTTAACTTATAAGATAAAAGTTGGCACATCCCAAAAAAAAAAAAAAAGGATTTTTATCAGAATTATATAAATGGGCGTGCTGGAAGATGAATATAAATAAAATTATGTTAATAAGTTAATTTTTTTTTTTTGTTATACATTATTTTATTATGTTAATTTCAAAATTTTTGACATTACTACTAGAAATAAATACCGAATAAGTAAAGTACAAAAATATAATAAATATGTTAATATTTTCAAATATGGGAACTTATTTTGGATAATTAATAGTGCGTTCCATAAGTCTCGGGTACCCTCCACACAGGACAATACCTCAGTTCTGTGACAAATTTACTTTTGGAACGACAAAATCTGACAGCTAAGTCCGATGATTGAGACAATTTCTGCAAAAAAATCGTTCCAAAATGCTACCCTACCACAAAACTTCTGCAAAGGGAAATTTTAAAATTTCCCATAACAAACTCAGTTCTGGGCGTACTTTTTAGTGCGTTTTTTTCTAGGACAATAACAAATAATAACAAAGTGGGTATATTATTAGAAAAAAAAAATTATAAATAAAAAAATATTGAACCATTTACTGGCAAAAAATTTTATACAGGTTTTTTTTACACTTTGATTTTCAGTTTACATTTTACTATAGCTATTCTCACTTCCTTTATGATATTGCATAATGCCGAAAATTTCTCATGTATTTTGTTGGTTTTTTCGGCACTTGTGTAATATTTGTAAACAACAAAATATTGGAAAAAAAATTATGGGCAAGTCTACGATGCCTACGGCGTGGATCTGATAATGGATTCTTGTAGAACTCGACGTAATAAGACGAAAAGATAAAATAAAAATTTGCGATATCTCGCTTAGTTTTCAAGATATCAAACATTTTATTCATTTAAATATAAATTCATAAAAACCAGTTTAAATTGTGATATCTCGAAAACTAAGCGAGATATCGCAAATTTTTATTTTATCTTTTCGTCTTATTACGTCGAGTTCTACAAGAATCCATTATCAGATGAAAAATAAATTAAGAAACTTCGTAAAGGGAGAACGGCAACATAAATTATCATAATGTTAATAAGACATCAGCTGCTTGTAATTATTTGCATATACTTTAATATTTGTTCACCAAATGCATGTAACCAATTTCCAAAATAGAAATACTTTTTCATCGGTGAATCACTAGTCAATAGGGAGTAAAAATTCATGTTAAAGTGTAAACTAACACATTCACTCAATTTTGGTCATGCATTTTAATAGTTTTTATGTGTTTAGCTTAAAAACATTAAAAAATAAAAAAAGAATTTTAGCTATTTCATTAAATTTGTATTTCTTTAAGCAAAATATAAGCAAATTATTAATAAATATACAAATTAATCTTCAAAATCTGAAAACAACAAATGTCAAATTTTTTAACAATGCGCATATAAAATTTGTTAAGGTATATGATTTTAAAATTAAAATGGTGGCAATACCCTGTGCATAGGACTTTGCAGAAGGTATTCCTAGGACTTTGCAGAAAAGGGAAATCTTGCGTGGAGGGTACCCGGACTTATGGAACGTACTATAAGTACATTTTCCAAATATTAATTTATTGTTTTTATTAAATCAAGGACTTTTTCACCACATTTTCATCTCATTAAGAGCCCGTTCCCAAACTGAGACTATTTTAGAAACTGAAAAATTTTTTTAATTTCTAGAATTTCTAGTTTTGGAACGACACGATTTTACAGCTGTTATTTTACAATTATTTTACAAATCAAGATTTTTTGACGTAAAAATCGTTCCGAAATGATATTTTATATTTTAAAAATCTGCAAAGGGAAATTTTAAATTTCCCATAACAAACTCAGTTTATAGGTGTACTTTTTAGTGCACCTCATTTTTAAAAAAAAATTTAAAATTTAAGCAGACGTTGCAGATGATACAGATTAAATGTCAAGCCTATTTCAATTTCTGAAAAAAAGGAATTTTCTTTAGCAGAAAAGGTATATTTTACGATTTAAAATAGTCTCAGTTTGGGAACGGGGCTCTTAAGTGTAGTTGAAATTTTATGATCAACTTACATTAACGAATTTTTGATGATTATTATAGTTTAAAATCGCCAAAATACTTCGCCTTAAAAGTTATATAAAAAAAAAAACTATTTAGTTTGTGACCTACCACCACTATATCAATTAACAAATTTCAACCACAATATCAACTAACTAGCTTACTATTAACTAAATGTTTTACAACATTCCAAGATTGCTATCCAAAAAAAATATTAATATTAAAATTTAAAATTAAAACAAAAAAATAATATAAATTTGAAAAATCTTACCACTTGTATTGTCATCATTATTCCCAATTTTCGTTGGAGTATTAGCATTATTATTATTTATTTGTGCATCTGATAAATTAACAGATATTTCAGATATTGGTGATAAAAAAGTTTTTTTCGAATCCAATAATATTTGTGAAATTATCTTTGAATTTCCATCCTTATTTTCAGTTTTCAAATTTAAATATGTTTTCATAATATCATTATTACTAGTTGATTCCAATTGAGATGATTTATTATTATTATTATTATTATTATTGAAATCTATTTCATTCCCGAATTGTTTTTTATTTAAATTATTCGACATTTTTGATTTTTTTGTTTTTTTTTGTTTAATAATTATTTGTATATATTGATTTAATTTAAAATATCACGATTACAAGCAATTTCGAATTTTATAAATGTTTAAAGTACACACTATAAAGTACAACGATTTAAAACTTTATGTATATAAATAGATCATTTCCGAAGAAAAAAAAAATGTATTTTAAAAAAAAACAATTATGTTTTATTTTCTACCAAGCATCAATTTCTTAAAATTAGTAAGTAACTTTGTTTTCTATTAAACTATATTATATTAATACCTAAATTATAATCTTTTTTGTGTAAGTAAGTTTATTTTAAACTATCTCGTGCTGAATTAAATGTATAATGTACAATTTATAATAAAAATAATTTTAAGTTGGTAATTTATAGTTTTTATTTTTCCTGCAATATGTTAACCATTTTTTTTTTTTTTTGTTAACTTAAAATGTTTTTAGGTAATGCATGTATTTAAGTTTATGTAGGTATATATTTTTGAAACTTTTACTTAAAACACTTGGTATGAAACTTACGATTTATTTTTTTGTTTTGTTTTTTGTTACACTAACAACTAATTGCGACATCAAAATTATAAAAAAATTAACATAGGTACAAAGTATAAAATATCAAATTAAATAAAAAGAAATTGTTATAAAAATTAAAAAAAAAAAAAAACATTCAACGTTTATAAAAACTAATGGCATTCATTTTTATTTAAAAAAAAAAATCATTATTAAAACAAAATTTAGCTTAAGATCGTCATCAGTTCATCACTTTAGATTCTAAAAAGAGAGAAAGAAAAATTATAGATTAGTATTAGAAAGTAGGATTTAAGAATAAAATCAGAAATTTATATAAATTTTTTATTTTTACTATCAGAGTGTAGGTGTTAAATAAAAGCTTGAGCTTAAATGAATATATACCTAAAACGAGGATAAAAAACCATTATACTAGATATACTAAGCTTTTTAAAAATAAGTTAAGTATAACCATAGATTAAGAATACAGAAAGATGGGAAGCTTCATACAACATTTTTTCAGTCATTTTTGGTATTTTTATGTGAATGTGTTAGTAAAACTAAATAAAATTCTTTTCATATATTGATAATTATCACGTATTTTATTTTGTTTTACTAACACATTCACATAAAAATACCAAAAATAATGTTGTATGAAGCTTCCCATCTTTCTGTATTCTTAATCTATGGTATAACCATAGATTAAGAATACAGAAAGATTGTTAGCTTCATACGACATTATTTTTGGTATTTTTATGTCAATGTTTAGTAAAACAAAATAAAATACGTGATAATTATCAATATATGAAAAGAATTTTATTTAGTTTTACTAACACCTTCACATAAAAATACCAAAAAAGACTGAAAAAATGTTGTATGAAGCTTCCAATCTTTTCTGTATTCTTAATCTATGGTATAACCAAACCAACCACCCACTTGTAATGAGTCCAAGCAAATGTTAGAGTTAGATTCCTTCTTTCTAACTAAACTAGAATGGAAGACATCTCCTACCTAATTAAAATAAATGAGTATCGGAACATTTTTTCTAGGTCAAGTGCATTTATTATAAACAGAGGATGTGTGAACAAATGTGGTTCTTGGTTGTTTTTATTTCAATTTGAAGTTTTATTCAATTTACTGATAGGTAGGTACATAGCTAACAAATTTTTAGGTTAGCGTTTTTCAAAATTTTAGAATCCTCAAACTCAACAACTGGCCAATAGCATGTCACATTTGGAAGGATCTCGAAATGGATATTTACAATTTATCATTAATGACTTTTTTGAGCCACAAATGTTATAAACGAGATTTCCTTGAGCATAAGATATAGAACCTAGTTACCTACTTGAATCCTTCTTTGTGCGCCAAAATCAAAAATAAAAATTTTCCTATTAAGGTAGGGATTTAAAGTAAATTAAAAAAAAAAAGATATTACTAATCAATAAACCCAATTATTATTAATGCAAATTTAAAATCAAATATCCAATTTTTACTTACCAAAAAAAAAAAATTAATTTTATTTTTTAATTAAATGCGAAAAAAATTAATTTAATTTTTTCAAATTTTTCTCCTTCCCGTTCGATCGGTTTCACCTTTCACTACACACAACACATATGGTTAGTTTTTTTGTTAAATTTTTTTTCTGCGCGACCATATGTTTTTGGTTCCTATCTTTTAAATCAGATGTTCACGGCTGCTGTGCAAATGTTCTGGCGGCTGTGCTTATCAATCGTTTCTCTTCTTCCTAACAGCTGTTTTATAGAACACTAGCAATCGATAGTGTAATAGACTTTCTGTACTGCGCTTAAAATAAAAAAGGTTTTTTTTTTGAAGTTCAAGTTTAAAAATCGTTGTTTAATTTTTCATTCTGGTAACTTTTATTTTTTTTTTTTTTATCCAAAACAACAGTCCCAACCACCTGAAAGTTAAACAAAAAAAGAAAGCAAAAAATTCTTGAAAAAGAAGATAAGCTGCTAACTTTTCTGTCTGCAAACTGGCTATTTCTTTCCGCAAACCGCCTTTTTGTGTCTGCAAACTAGCCAACACCAACTTTTTTGTCTGTAAAAAATTGCAGCTCATGTTAATTCGAGAGCAAAAGTGAGTTTCAAGGTGTTACAGATATTAAATAACAAATAAATTAAGACAGGCTTTCGAATTTCTATTAAAAAAAAAATAGGTCCCTTTTTTCTTTTTTTTTCATGGTTTTCGCGGCTTTATCGCTATCGGTGTGAGGGCGACAAATCTTATTTTTATTCATAAGTTCCGATTTTTTTCGAGCTCGTTTAAATGTAATAAATAATAGTGATGAAAGTGTATGAGTATGACACGCCCTCTTTACCTGTCGATTTTTCAGATTAGTCACATTCTAATATGATATGATGCTCACACAAAAACTCTTTTTACAAAAGTTTGTAGAGAATCTTTAAATACGAACAAAAAAAAATCAGTCAAATATTCGGAACAAACAAACTAATTAACCCTACCTAATTATTACTTTTATTTACATTCAATTAGAATACAAAGTTGTGATCATTAATAGAACTTAATACCTCTATGAATGAAATAGAACAGGCCAACACGTTTAGTGCAATCTTAACCTTACGCCTTGTGCAACTTAAGGTAACATGAATTGCATATAAGTATTTATTATTTACTAAGTAACTTACCAAACTTTTGAGATAAACTTGTTTTTTTTTGTTCCTCAAGCATTGATATATAAATTTTATTAATGATTAGGTACTATAGGTAAATTCTCATTAAAATAAACAACCGAATAACTTTCTTGGAATTGGAAATGAAATTTCAATCTGAAAATTTTTGAATAAGAATTCTGTTCGGGGCATTCCCGAACGAGTGGCAAACTTAATTCTCGCACGATTTTTAGGCGATTTATACATTTTACTCGTATAACTATCGCTAAAAAAAATATATAAATTCAAAGGTGTAATGCTTTGCCAACTATTGTATTTCCGTCAATTTCTAAATCTTTATTTGATACTTTCATTTTTAGTAAATATCTTTTTAAGAGGTATATTTTGGAAATTTGTAGAAAAGAGAACCTACAAAAAAGAACAGCTTTCTTCAAGATGAATGATTAAAATAAGTCAAGTTAAGAACTAAGAAGTTCTAATGTTATACCATAAAGTAAGTATAAATAAGAGAAATTCATTCCGTAAAAAATATACAAATTAAAAAAATTAAACTAAAAATATTAAAACATATGGAATCACTATCCCATAGTTATCAATTGAAATCGTGATTTCACATATGTTTTAATATTTTTTGTTCAATTTTTTTAAATTGCATTTTTTGTATAGGATGAATTTCTCTTAGGCATTTATACATTCAATGCACTATCACAGCGTATTCAATAATATATCTTAATGTACACATCTAGGTTACAAAAATGTTAAGCCTAAGTTTATTTATTTTTAAAGAACCTAGTTCTAGCCTCTAGTGCGAAAAAATTAATAAACAATTTTTTTGTTTATATTTTTTGAATGTTTTATTTTTATTTAACTTTATCACATTAAAAATTTAATTTATAATTTTTTTTTTTTTTGGTTTTGTAATTTTTTTATTATTATCAAAAAATTTTTTCTTGTTTGATTTACAAAAATATATAATTTTTTTGTATCTATTAACTATATCTAATTTATTTACATTACAATGAAAAATTATATATGGCCTCAAATTGAAAATATGCGAAATAACAAATGAAATTTACATTGAGAATTATATTTTATATTTACCTATATATTTAGTTTCGCAAAATTCAATGATAGTTTAATTTAATTTGTAACAAATTACATTATTATCGTAAGTTTTCTTTTTTCTTTTTTATGTATGGGAAATTTTTATATTTTACGTACAAGTAAAAGAATAACCAATATTATTTAAAAATTAGAAGTACTCAGGAATGCTTTTATTTAAAAGAGATTATATTATGAGTAATTTTTTTTTTTTTTTGTTAATTGTCACAATCTCTTCAAACAATAATATTTCGTATGCCCAATATTAAACAGAAAGAGCATCTTTTCCTATCATAGTTCTACTTTTAATAAATAATGTAATTTGCTTTAATAATACATTTTTTTTATTTATAATAACATACATTGTATTAACAATTTTAATCCAGACTTAAAAAAAAAAAATTCTTCCTAATTTAAAAAATTAGTAACAATGATCATCAAATTTGTTATTTCTCGCAATTTTAATGTTCAAGTCTGAATGTTTAAAATTTTATGATTCAAATAAAACAGTCATCACGGCCATTAAAAAAATTCCAAATATTAATGAAATTATTTGTTTAACTGATTCTTTAGGATCTTCTTCTTTTATTAAATCAGGTAATACTGTAACTAAAGCAATGTGTAAAAATCCGCCTGCAGTGAAAGGCATTATCCATGATGTTCTAGCCTCTAAAATAATAAAAAAGTGCTAATTATTGTATTATTAGGAATCTTTAATAAATAAACAATCAATAATCGTACTCTTAGGTAATTCGATATTATATTAATGACGAAATACTGTTTTATTAAAGATAACATACCCATAGCGGAAGTTACTCCAGTACCTCCAATTGCAACTAAAGCACCTAATATACCAGCACCAGCAGTTAATAATTGAGCACGTGCTGCGTCCCAGCGACTGAAACCGGACCTTAATAGAATAGCAAAATCCCCAACCTCGTGTGGAATTTCATGTACTAAAAAAATTATTAAATAATAAAATGCTGGAAAAATAAGTACAGAAATAACATTTATTTTGAAACACTGGAAACACAATGCAAAAATGTACATTTGTAGGTAATATTTATCTTCGCTTCGTAAATAAGCGTAAATAAGCGCTCGCAGGTTCATGCTCCAAAAATTTTTATTGAACCAATGCAGTTAGCGGAATTAGTATGTATTGTTTAATGATATCAATTTGCAATAATTTCAATAACTTTTAATATTGGTAACTATTTAATATTATCGAAACTTACATAAAATGGCAAACGTTGCTAACACTCCATGTCTAAATGATACCAAAAATGATCCAGCTACCTGAAATGCATTAAAAGTTAATTGGAACATCAAATAAGTAGTTTATAATCATTTACTCACAGCTAAGCCATGTGTAAAATTATCAATAGAGTTTGCTAACAAATTTAAGTAGCCAGCTACTTTTTTGGGTTGTTCTTTGGATTTTTTTTCACGTTCACGTAAATAACAACCATTAGGAACATCTTCAATATCACAGCCACTTCCACCACAGTCTTCTGAAGTTTGTCCTTCAACTAATTTTCCACCAGATTTTCGCAAGAAACAATTAGCAATATTAACACACTTCGGTTGTGGATTATCTTCATCTGCATTAACATAGCCGGAAAATATTTTTTCAACAATTGTAAAAATTAAAACTCCACTAAGTACCCAAAGTCCGCTTCTAAGTGATGGATGTCCAGATTTAGCTAAAATTTTAATGATTATGTCTTATAAATTTTTTTTTGTTAATTTTAAAATAAAACCTTACAACTAAGCTCCGCATCATTTTCCCAGGCTTCTGGTAATAAATGCAAAAATACATCTCCCAACAATCCGCCAACGGCAAAACTTAAAAGTACTTTTAGTGATTTAGATTCGGCAGCTGAAAATATTAAAATATGAAATATCAAAATTCTTTATAATAAAATAACAATTACTTTGTTAACAAATATAATTAACACAATTTTTTAATCGGTTGTGGTTCTGCAGACCTGTAGAGCGTAACTATACGTACAATTATTTTAGCTACAGGAGATGAAATTTTTTTTTATGCTTTTAATTATTATTACAAAAGTTACATATTGCAATTAGAAAATAGTACAAAATTAGAATAATTTAAAGCAAATATTCTAGTATTACGAATTCTATTACTTACGATCTTTAAATTCTTTATTGCCCTTGTCATCATCTAATGTTGCTGGTATTATTGCTAAAGGTAATATTCCACTTAAGCCAATAAAAGATGCTCCCAGCAATGAAAATAACCATGGTGTATATTCAAAATGTTTAACAAAATCAGGTAAATAATGTGTTACAAATTCTTTGTACATAAAAATATAACTATCGTCGAAAAAGCTTTGTGTCGTATTCATTTTTACTCTTAGATTTTAAAAAAATTTTATTTTTAAATGAATTCCGAAATATCTCTTGTTTAATCAAAAAAAATTTAATGCACTTTAAATTAAATTTTACTCCCTGGTCATCTCTTGTCAAATTGAATTCAAATTTTTATCTATTTTTTTTTTGTTTGATTTAAGTTTTCAATGTCTATCGATTTAAAATTTTTTTCCTCAGTTTGCTTTTCTTCAATTTTATAGCATTGCGATTTTCAATAATTTTTTCAATTATTTTTCATCAATTTTTCTTTAATTATGTTAAGTTGAGTCTAAAAAAAAAAAACAATAAGACATGTATAAATATTAAAATTAATTTTTAATGTGTTAAAAAAATTTTTTATCGTTTTTATTTGTATATTTGCCTTTTTGTAATTTAAACCAATAATGGAATCTAGAAGGTGAGGGAACTAAATTTTAGTGGGTTTTTCAATTTTATTTTGTTTTTATTTAATATGTTCCTTACTATAATCCTTTTTAATAGATTTTTTTTTAAATCTCAATGTTTTTCTCTAAGTGAATAAACTTTGAGAACATTTTTTTCTTTTAAATAAATTCTTTCAGTGCAATCAATTTGATAATGATTTCAAACTCTCGAAATAAAATTATTATTATAATTATTATTATTACTAAGTATTTATGAAAATTACGTTAACAAAATATAGCAATAAGTATAAAAACAAAAATCTTTTTTCTTAATCAGTAGACGAAAGCTCACGTTCCAGATATCATAATTTTTTTGAACATTATATAGGATTATGTCTTTCAATTGTTTATTATTCCTGATAAAAATAGGATAATAAAATTTTTATTTTTAAATTCAAAACAAATTTCATAAAATAAAGACTTTATAAAGTTCACAGTAATGTTATTCCGTGGTTGACAAAAAAGTGATCAAGGTCTTAAAGAATTTTTTAATTCAAATTTGATTCATGCCTTTATATACCTAGCAATATCTAAATAAATATCCAATTGAAATTTCAAAATTCTTAATATGGGTAATTTTAGTTTCTAAAGTTGAAGCCGAACGATCAATGTCAGTACTTTCTTTATAAGTTAATAAATCAAAATTTTTCATAGTTTTTCACACAGGCAAAACCTTACGAAATTTAATTTTGTTAAACTTCATAAAAACAATGAATTTTTAGAGGCTTATAATTCTGTACGCTAACACCTGGAAAGCAATAAAATTAAAACTTTAAATAAGTATCAGCGAAAATATTATATTTTATTTGTAAGTTTAAGCTTATAGCAATTTCATTAGCTGGCGTTATATTAATATGATTTGATAAAAATAATAAAATGCGTTTTCACCCTGATAATGAAATCACAGTTTAACAAGTAGATGTGAAAAAAATTTCTTATCAATATGAAAACCTCTTGAAAACTATAAAAAAAAACACTTGAATTGAAAACTGAATGCAGAAGCTTAATGTTTCCAACAGACTATCAAATTGTACTTTAAATTTTGTGTTGTCGTACAGCAATTTACTTGACAGTCAAGCTTAATTTTTATTATTTAAATTTTTTTTTTAATATAAATAAAAAGATGGAAAACGGAAGATAGATATTATCGTTATTTCATTAAGAATTTTTTTTTTTAATTTCAATATTTTTTTATTACATAATAAAGTAGATATTTTATTTTTGACGACTTATATTTATACTACTTATACTTTTTTTACCTATACTACTAATAATAAGAAAAACATAACAATTGATCTCTAGATTTTTGGAGAAATTATCGAAATTTAATTGTGAAACCAAAGTTTTCTGTATGTATATATTTGTGAGAGATAGTTAATTGAATAAGAAAATTGTGAAGGTACTTATATTGTTATATTGACCTAAATTTAATTTAATAATTCAAAACTTTAAGACAGCTAAGTATGGATCGGTAAGATAGAAAAAATATTATTAATCACAAAATTTTTTTAAGAACTGTGTTAATTCTTCTATTTCTATTTTTTGCTAAGACTACCTACGATTTATGTGAATTTCAATAAAAAGTGTAATTTTTTTTCAATCAAATTTTGATAACAATATTTTTTTTATACGTAATTATTTTCTTAAAATATTATTTTTAAACAATTAATAGTAACATTTAATCGTATAATCAACAATAAAGGATTTATATAAAAACAATAATACATACTTAACCAATTTATCGGTAAATTTTAAGGAAATCTTATTAAATCGAAATTATCGCGATGAGACCGTATTATAAACTAAATTTAAAAATAATTATTAGAAATAAATTCATATTAAAAGATATGAAATTCGTTTTAAAATGCTTATAATCCATTTTTCAAGTCTTAAACAAAAACATTTTTTTCTATTTCATTTTTAAAATAAAAATTTTACATTCGCCTTACTTCCTATTTATTAAAATTTATTATTATTTTTCTAAAATCCAGCGTTTTTAAAAAATAGTAGCCGATGATACGTACGAAAACGATATTCTTTATGATTCGCCTAGCGAGGGAAATTATATAAGGAATTTTTAGAAAATTTATGTTATTAATTTGATTACACGTCTTTATTTCTGTAGAGAATGTTAATTAGAGATTTCAGCTGATTTTTAAATTAAAAATACAAAGGTACTTTGACAGAGAACTTAAAATTTACAATCAAGGTTTTTGAAACAAAATTATTATCAATGAACAATGCTTTGTATTGATATCGCTCAATGAAAATGAAGATTTAATTGAGAAAAAAGAAACCAAATTAAAGAACTTTATATCTAAAAAAATTAATTTGTTTTTTCTTTTACAATATATGTATTATAAATTTATAGTGTACGATGTACGTTTGTGTGTTATTCTTTTATTATCAATGAATTCTATAGAAATACAAATTATTCTTGATCAAAGGTTATTCCACAAAATTGCTATCAATTTCAATAATTCTATAAAATTTTATTTTGATACATAATATTTCTAAAATTAAAATAAAATTATTTTTTATTATAATAATTTGGTTATTCCATTAAAAAATATATCTTAAATATGAACATAAATACTAATGTAGGTTGGCAAACTATTCTCGATATTTTTACATGTGCAGTACCATGGAATGGGATGATGGTAACTATAGAAACACTTTTTTTTTTGTCACAGAGATTTCTAGTTTAGTGACCTTGAATAAATATATCTTAAAGTTGAAAAAAAAAAATTAAAATTAAAACAGTGCGTTTAGATAAAAAAAAAAATTAAATTAAGAGAAAAATTGGAGTACTAATTTTTTTTCGCATGGAATTAACCATCTAGAACACATTTCAAAGCTCCAGTTCAATCAAGCTGAAAAATTAAAACAATTTAAGATTTTTGTAAAAGACATGTTGTCGAAAACACTCAATAATGTGTATAATCTATAATGTATACAATATACACATTAAACATTCATATCTGGGTTATATTTGTACAAAATTTAAATAGGATTTTAACCAAAAATGTATCTGAAACTTTTTTATCTTGATATCTATTCAAATTAATTTTTTTTTTGTTTTTTTACCGCGCATTTTGTTTTTTTTCTTTCTAATTATTTTTGTTTATTTACAAATAATAAATAAAATTCAATGAACCACTAATAAACAAAGAAAAATAAAAATTTAAATATATCGCGACTACAAGTATAATTTTTTTATTTGTTTTGTCATTGTTTTGATTCGATTTATAGAATTGTTAAATGATGATGGATTCCTGTTTAGTATTACCGAATTTCAGTTATCATTCATAACGTTATCATTTTAAAAACTTTAAGGGAGAAAAACTTTAAATTGAAATCAAAATATTTATTTAGTTATGGAATCATTTTAATTACTAAGAAAACTTCTAATCAGCTGATGACGAGTTCTCTCACCGCAAAATTTTTATCAATAAAAAATTAAAAGAAAAAAAAATTCGATTTCATTATGTTATTATTATGATTTTTTATTTTGCACTCTGCACTTAAAATTGAAAACAAGAATATATACAGATTGAAAAAAAGCAAAATAAAATTACACACAGAGTAGAGACATTTAGTAGAAAAAAAAGCTTAAAATATTTTTCTCTTTTTGTTTATTTATTTTTTTTTTGTTTTCGATTAATTTGTTTTTTTTTTTTATCATTTAAAATGAAACATCCATTTTTAATTTACATGGCGAATAAGTTTATTTCATAATACCGAATAATATTCTATCAATAATTTATGATTTGAGTGCAAAATGCGAGGCAAAATGTATATAGGTTTAACGTAATAATATAGAAATATAATATTAAAAAATTCTGATCGTGCTGTTCTGATAATGGCAAACATACCTCATAAGCGTGTGATAATGATATGCGGAAGTAAAACAAAAAAACAAGTTATCCTTTTGATTAAAATATAAAATAGGTACTTAAATAGATATGTATAATCAGAGTTATGAAAAATCAAGGTAGTAAGAAACAAAAAAATATTTACAATTTTACTTGAATATATAATATAAAAAAAAAATTGGAACCACTGTAGGTAGGAACTAAGTAGCCTACTAGGAACTTTACATTACGTTCTTATTTTTGTTACTTTATATGCAAAAATTACGAATCTAATCCAATTATAGAAAGTAGCTAATTTTAATTACACAAATTCTTTAATCAAATTAGCTAGATACGGTGGTAGTAGACGATGAATTTGAGTGACAGGCAAATATAAAATAATAAAAGATTTTTTAATTTGTAACAGATGTCATGTGTAAGAAAAGAAAAATTGTTAATAAAAATAATGTCGTTTATTATTGCTATTGGTGATATTTTTTTTTACCTCTAGTTACAAACCTGACTGCTTTTCTTTCAGTTTTTTTTTTTACACACAATTAAATTTAAGTATTTTAAATTTCACTAAATTAAAACTTAAGAAAAAAAAAAATAAAATAAAGTTCTTTTATTTAAAAAAAAAAAAAGAAGAAAAATAAAATAAACAATACGGCGCAGTAAAATTCTAATTTATCTGAAATTGAGAATTAACTGCTCCAAAAAAAATAAGAAATTCAAAAATGTATATTACAATACTTTCTGTTTATATAGTTCTAATTATTATGTTTATTTTTCACTTGAAATTTACTTTTCGACTGAATTAAATTCTTGTAATAATTTTTAATTTATCAGTTTTATTTTTATTTTTACTAAATGTAAAACAAATTCATTATCTAAAAAAAAATTAGATTGATTCTATCCAAATTCTATCTATTCTGTTCTGATTATTGTGAAATGATTGTCATTTCATTGTCAATTTTCATTTCTGAAATTTTTTTCTTTTTTTCTTAATGTCATTTTTATTTATATTCATTGCTCTAATGTCTTCATCATAATCATGGCTTACTTTATTGAAGATAGATTATTTGCAGTTGCGTTTTTGTTTACTATTCTGCGGACTGACCAACCACCAGTCCACCCACCCGCCCGCCGCCCCCAACCAACCTATCTTTAAGGGGCAAATCGGAAAAAAAAAAAAAAAATTGCACATACAAAATGTATGAAGAATTTGGGGGCCTCTACCCCTCTACCCTTTTCCAAGCTTCAGACGATTCTGAGTGGTCAAATATCATTTTGCAAAATGTCATTTGTCCGCTAATTTTGAGACATTTGTCCGCGGCGGACAAATGTCATTTTACAATCGCGGACAAATGACATTTTGCAAAATGACATTTGTCCGCGAAGTTTTCCATACAAATTTCATCGCGGACAAATGTCCCGCGGACAAATGTCACGGCGCCGTCCAACCCCCATACATAACTAGGGATTTTTTTGTTGGATTTATGCTAATTATTATTCTATTCAATAATTTGCTTTTCTTAATATTTTTTTTTTTTTAATTTGTCTTTTGAACTAATTTTTCATACAGTTTCATAAATTTGTTATGATTTTTATCCCCACGAGATAATATGCTTTTCTTTTTTTTTTTACTACACAGCTTGATATTTATTTTGGTATTGATTGATTAAATAAATTGTATCAAAAAAGCCTTGTCCTAATTCCTAAAAGAATATTTATCGTTTCGTTCATTTCGCTCGTTATTGTTTTTTTCTTCAATAAAATGGTCGATATGCACAACAATATGAAGTCGACTACTATCAGCTGTTTTTCATTCTACATTTCTTTGCGCTCGATTTTCTGTTTATAATTTTTTTAACATCATCATTTGTGATTTGTTTCGTATTTTTTTTTGTTTCCTCTTAAAAAGTTTTATCGGGCGTATTTTTAATTTTAATTTTTTTTGTGTACCAAAATTAATTTTAAATCATTTTATTTTATTGTTATTTTGTGTTTTAATTTTATTCACAATAAATTTTTAATAAAAAATTTTTTTTTGTTTATTTGTTATTTTTAATATTGTTAAATGAAAATAATATGAGTGCTGTAAGTAGCTCTGAATTAATTGTCCGTAAACTTGAAAGTGAGGATGATACTGGAGATTCGTCAACAACAGCAAGTCCAAGTTCGTCATCATTGCCTACTTTAGCCAAAATAAGAGAAACATTCCGAAGGTCTGATTCAATTGCATCTTTGTTAAGTACAAATTCAACTGCTGAAATACAAAAAAAGAGAAAGTCCGGTAAGTGATACAACCTAAGTCTAAGATAACCCACATAGGGGTAGGTAGTACCTACCCTATCTAAATGTTTTTATTTTTTTTGCTGTTTCGGAAAAAAAATTATATACCTAATCCAGCTTCCCTTTATTTCTAATCTGAAAAGAAAAAGATGAATAAGTTTAATACCTATTAAAAAAAAATTTATAAAAAGCTCAACAAGTGGTATTAGAAAAATATTTAAAAGAAAATTTAAAAAAATATCTACGGAAGGTAAAAACTTAACAAAATTTGAAAGACACATCGAGGTAGGTAGATAAATGTTTTAAACATTTAAACAATATTGTAGGTACTAATTATGGACCCAGACCTAATTATAAAAATGAAATAGATAGGTACCTACTTTATATAAATTAGATTTCGTTAGGTACACACTTATACTTTGATTGTGTTCTTAGGAAAGCTTTATTTTTTTTTTTTTTAAGAATTTGAAACCTGCAACCTTAATATTTAACAAATATACCTAACAGGAACCTTTAGAAAATTTTACTTCCAAACTTAATGTATATTTATTACAAATTTTTCCATAAATAGGTACCTACCTATACCATCTTGTTCTAATAGAATATTTCTCCTTATGCTTATTTTTCGAATTATCACAGTAACATCAATATTTGATATGATTTATTTAAAAGATTAAAATCCATCTAGGTATTGATACCTAAAACATTTATTGTTTTCTGCGATTGATTATATTCGATCATCGTGCCGTAGATATTTTAATTGATATTGATACCTAAAACATTTATTGTTTTCTGCGATTGATTATATTCGATCATCGTGTTGTAGATATTTTAATTGAAACCGACATTTTAAATGAATTTTCTTAAAAAAATTTTTAATCCTTCAGAAAAGTTCATTCGCATCAAAAAAAAAATAAATAAATAGAGTAGACGTTATCTAAATAAGTAAACTTAAATTCTTTTGACGTATTTTAAACAAAATAAGAAAATTTTCCCAATTTATAAACATGAATATATGTATGTGCCAACAAACGGATAGCACATAATACATGGGTATAGGTACATACAGAAACATTTTATATACCTACGTACCTATAACATATATATTAGATCTTATTTTTCCTTTAATAAATATTGTTTTCGTACAAAAATAAGAACGCAAAAAGTAAATAAAAAAAAAATAAATGTTTGCCGCCAGTGACTCATAAATTATGTTTTTTCCTTTATTACCACCCAAAAAAAAAAAGAAAGAAAGGAAAATGCATTTTTAAATAAACTTAGTTTTTCTCATTGATTAAGTGTTACACTCTTTTTTTCTCCAGAATCATAAAAAATATTATGCTTCTTCACATTGTGCTCCCATATAAGTTTTCCTGGACACAAAATCGTTTTTGCACTAGCAAAACATACGAATGAATAACTAAAAAACATCCATCAGTAAAATACACAACACAATATCGTTATCAGAATCGTTATTAGAATTTCATAATTGTTACATGTTTAGAGGTTACATTCAAATTCAAATCAGAATGAAAGAAAAGTTATAAGTTTTTATTCAATTTTTAATCGGTTTTTTTTTTCTTCAAATAAGTGTGTACAACATAAAAATTGCAATAATATACATAAATCATTTTTGATAGAATATTTAGATTACGAAGAAAACTTATACATAAGTAAGATTTATTTTCTTATATTTAGATATTTTAATTGATGTAGTTGTAGGACTTGAAGAAAAAAGTGGTTGCAGCATTGTATCATACATTTTTTTATTTATTTATTTAGTCATTTTAAAATAAAGTGGAGTTTTCTCGGTTTTATAACAATAATAAATAAGTTTTTACTAGTCACATATTATAAAGAGTTAGTTAACAAGAAAAAGTTTTAATTTATAAAGACGTTGTTATGACCTTTTATCAACGATGTTCATGTTCAAAATAAGTTCTCTATTGGAGGTAAGTATTTTTTTTTTATTACCTGAAAAAAGAAAATTTTTAAGAGAAAATTTTCAATTTAATGCGAATTCGTTACGAACTTCATTGAATTGAATAATTTTTTTCGTATGGGTACTGATTTGAAATAATATCTACAGAAAAGGATTTTATGTGGAACCGCGGTTAGTTTGTAAATAAAATATAACAAGCCTCTTTAAATTTTCTACTCTGGCTCATGGATAATTTTATAAATTTTATATCGCTCTTGAATTATATTAATTTAAATTCGAATCTATCAAATTTACAGAAATTTGCTAACTTTTTTATCAGATTACCAGTGCAAACTTCTGCGTGAAAAATTAAGTTATTCAAAATTACCTATGACTGTCTTTTTACTAAAATTTTATGCGATATGTTTTGCATTCAAAGATCTATTTCACCTTACAACAAGTTTATATACTGCTTTTTTTGTTCATCAGCCAACATGAAATTTTTTATGTTATGAAAAAATCAATATTTTTCTTTTAATGCTCTCAGTTTTTCATTAGAAGTTATCAAAGAACGTTGTGTGAAGAATTTTAAGTGGAAAATTTTATGAAAAAACTAATTAAATTTATTTTAAGTTGAAAAAAATTTAAAAACAAGAAAGTATTTTAACTTTTACTTTAAAATTTTATAAAACTTGGAATTTATTCTAAAAATTCACATATTTGAATTTCAATTAAAACAAATTTGTTTACAATATTGATTTTACAAATAAAATTTGTGACTTGCGAATTTTTATCAAATCTAAAATTTGAAATCTCCAGGAACAAAAAAGACAAAAAAAAAAAAAAAAGAAGAGATAATTTGTGGTACTTATGGAGAATTGAAAAAATCATTAGTAGCTGAATTTCTTACCAAAAGCAAAAAAAATTCTTGAAAATTAATAATAGCACCCACATAAAGCAGAAAACATACAACAAACAAAATAATACGTGACATATTGATAAATAGTGTGAAAAGATATAAAATAACAATAGTGGTTTCTTCAAAAAAGGATCAAATTGAAAATCTTGGTACGAATATATTCCGTCAATAAAATAGAGGCTACTGAATAAAATTTTAGTTTGTTTTATCCACCAAAAGAAATTTGTAGATTTGAAAAATTGATCTGTTGTTTTTATTTCATTATATTTTACTTTTACAGATCGTCCGTGTATGCACTTAGTTAGTAAAAATGTAAACAAACCAATTTATTTCGAAGTTATAAAAACTTTTAATCTTGGAGCTGGAAGCGAGTTATTTCTTTCTTATCAAATTATAAGCTTTGATTTTTTGTCTTCAAATCTAAATAAAATACATATTCTAGAAATAAGTATTACTTATACCGTAATATAATTTATTTATATAGTGTAAACTTTCATAATTTGAGTTACATAAACTTAACATAATTTTATTAACATCAATTATTTTATTATATCAGCTAGATTTTATTCTTTAGCTTCTAATTTTTTTGTTATTAAGTAATTAAACCATATCAACGATTAAAATGTCAACAGATAATTTATAAACACATCGAACTAATTGTGTGAGCCTAAAATGAGAGCACTTAGTAGTAATACTGGCACATCAAGTTCACAATCAAGATTAATTATGAATTCATCAAAAATGCAATCTTCAAATCAAAATAATAATTCAACAACAATTTCTTTGCCCAAACCACAACATGCTAACACAAATGAAGACATTTCAGGAAGTGTTCAAGACACCATCTACTTATGCAATTTTCGAGTTTCAGTTGATGGTGAATGGTTATGCTTGAAAGAATTACAAGATTTGGATATACAAGATGGAAATGGAAAAATTAAATCAACATCAACCAATCATGATTTTGAAGAAATTGGACCTGCAAATTTTGGTATAATTGGTCGAAGATTTTTAAATCGTAATAATTTTGCATCTACCATTACTAATGGCAGCGGTAATGGTAGTATTGATGGTGGCTTAAGTAAATCGGAACGTGATTGGGTTAATTATTGTAGGTGGCTTTTTAAAAAAAAAAAAATCATGATTTTTATTATTTGAAACATAACAATGATATTGTCAGGAAAAGAAACTTTTTTTACGAAATTAATGGCAATATTAAATTTTCAAACTATTAATTTGAGTCATTATTGAGTACCTACCAATACTGTAAATTATTACCTAATTATATTGATTAATATAATCGTAAACAACGAATTACAATGTATGAAGAGTGAATTAAAAGCTCGTCATGGTTAAGATATTTAATAAAAATCCGTGTTTCAAGAGGCTCAATTTAAAAATGAAAATCAAATAAGTCTTGGAAGTTCTACTCAGTAGTTGTGTGTTGCGTAAGGAAAAACAACTATTTCAAAAACTAATTCAATGCAAAAAAGTTTTTTTTCAATAACTTCCTGTATATGTATTCTAAACATCTACTATTGTTCATCTATTTATATGTATTGAGGAATGAAATTTATTTTTAACCAACATATTTCTTAACAGATTTCTTTAATTTTTTGTGCAATAAGAATGTATTTATTGTGTTCATAAGGAAAAAACCGAATGACCCTATAGCCACAAGCACCGATCCATTTCATGCTGTAATGAATTTTGTATAGTAGTTAGTAGGTACTATACAAATAAACTCCGAAATAATTAATTCGTTTTATTGTGGTTTTAGCTTGAGATTTTGTTTATGCTAATCTAAACCTACAATAAATTTCATACCCCAAATTGTTTTTTTTGTTTTTTTCTGGCACATTAACACATATTATTAAAATATACATACCATATTGTTTTTCTAATCAATTTAAATTTATTTTGCCTTATATAGTTCAGTATAAAAATATTTTATATCAAAAAATTATTGTTTTGGGGTGAATTGAACTTCTGAAAAGTTAATCTTATTTCGTATTGAAGGAAGATTTTTATTGTTCCCTGTATCCTTACAGGAAAATAAATTGAAAATAGAATAGCTTTAAAAAATAAAATTATAAGACAAATAACTACAACATCCACGATATTACAATAAGACACGCAACTAATATTTTTTTGTAAATATAATTCAATATAGCTTTTGCTTTCTTTATGTTTCTTTGATTTGCTAAATGTACATGCAAAGTTCACAACTTTTTTTAAAATAAAAAAAAAAAAATGCTATTCAATATTCTTCAAACCAAAATAGTTTTGGTGAACAGCAAACTAAGGAAAAATTTGAATTATAGCCTAATAAATTACTACAAACATCTTTGGTAAAAATGTGGCTCTTAAATTAGGTGCATCGCAAATTAGAAACTCATAGGTCGTTAAATAATTTTGAAATAATAAAATAAAATTGTTTTTTTTTTAAATTAGTACATTTTTAATAATAAATTATAAAAAAATAAATAATTTCAACTTGTCAACAACAATAAAATTTATACTTAAAAACTAAATTCCTAAAAAATATATATGATTATTACGAATTTTGTACTTTTTCATCTGAAGTTGTTTCCCAGCCTGTTGTTAAGCCAATCGATCGCTTTTCCGGTAAATTTTTATTTTCAGTAGTTTTCTAAAATTGTAAAAAAGTTAAAAATTTCTTGGAATTGTTAAAAAAGCACTATTTTTTACAACGTTTCCATATGTTAGTTTCTTGAGGATTCTTGGCGGTTGTTCATTATTTGTTTGTCTCTGAATGCCGACTTTTGTGAAACTTAAAGTTTCTTCTGAGTGCTTTATAATTCGATAGGGTTGATTAGGTCGTTGTTCAAAATCTTCATTAAAATCCGAAACCGTACTGTAACGTTTATCTTCAAAATGGATATCTGATTTAAAAGTTCTGACAGACGGTGAAGATACAGGAGATTTAAATTTATCTTCCAGTTTTCGAGTTGTTCTGCTATTTGAAATTTTTGGTTTTGGAGATTGTGCAGATTCACTTGAAGAAGTTTCTGGATTTTTTATTAACCTTCTACTTTCATTCACCGAAAGATAGCTCATACTATTTCGATTGTACCTATCTCTATTTAAGTAAACATGGTCTCTGATAATTTTTTCGTCATTTATTGGAGATGACGAGGAAATAATATTGCGATTCTCTAAAAAATATAACAAAGCTTGAATGAAAATACTTAACATACAATGTTACAAACAAAATTATAAATAAGTATAATACTGTGCATACACATACAAAATAATTGACTACATTGCTCTTGAATTAAATAATGTTCTCAGAGAAGTCATAAGCTGATGTGTAAAGATTTTTGGAAATGTACATGACAAGTAAATATTTACTTTTTATACAAACCTTCTATGGATCTTCTCATATTTTCTTTAATTATATTTTGATTTCTTTCTTGAATTTTTCTCGTCTCATTTGAAACTGAAGAGTTATTGACATCTAAAAGTGTTTCTTCATCTTCACCATTACTATCACCGTCATTTTTTCTTCCATTATTTGATTTTAATAATTTATAATTGTAATCCGCACCACCTCTCGAGCGTTTCTGGCGATTGTCATCAGGTTCATTTCGTTTTTTTCTAAATTTACCATCCTTTGTGTATTTTCGAATCACTGCTACCGTTAAAACTACAATAAATATGACGATTGCTACAATTATTGCAATTATTATGTAACGTTCCTGTTTTTTCCCAATTTCTCTTTTAGTCATAATTTGTTCAATTTCATAATTATCAGTTTTATTTGACGATTTCAGAGTATTATCAACGTGTTTATTTGTTTTTTGATTATTTTTGAAAACATTGATCGGTGCTAATTTTTTGGGATTCTTATGGAAAATTTTTTTCCAATTTGTTTTGCTGACGGATTGGTGTGTCGATGTCCTCGAAATTCTTAAGACAGCTCCTAGTCCCGGATATAATATATCATCTTTTAAATGAATTTTTATATATTTTTGTATCCATTTCTTAATTTGTTGATTAAAATCAAATAAATCTCCTCCTTGAGATTTGTAGCATTCTTGTGACATTACGTAATATCTTACAAATATATAACCAGAAATTTTAGAATGCAAGCTAAACCATTGTTTCCTTTTAAATGGTAGCCATATGTTGGTTATATATTTTCCATCATTTGAGTCTAATCTAGGCAATGGAATACGAATTATATCATCATGCTTTGTAAGAATTAATTTTTCACAAGAATTATCATCATCATTATCATCGTCTAATGATTGAATTTGTTTTTCAAATTGACTGAAATCATGTACATGTGATATCCAATGATTTCCATTGGTATTTAGAAAATATTTACATTCCTTAAAAAGATGAAATATTTTATCAGCTTGCTTCAGACTTATTGTTCCAGCATAAAATGAATATCTTGTTATCGGAAGTAAATAATAATTTAAAAGCCTAAAATATTGAATCAAAAAATTTATTATCGATTTGCTATGAATTTTAGGAAACTAGTTATAATTATATTTATTTTCATAAATTAATTTACCCTCCTAATGCATCGAAATATGCCTTTTCAGCGTATAATTTTGTTTCTTCGTTGATTAATTTTTTCAAAATTATTAGATTCGTTTCATAAAAATATTGAGTTAAAATTTGAACAATATTATCATTAAGTAATTTACTTGGAATTTTTTTTGGCATCAAAGTCTTAAATAAATAAAATAAAACAAATTATTTTAATAATTAAATTTAACTTAACAATAAAATTATTCAAATTATTTACCTCAAATATTTTCCTGCTAACCATTAAAGCATAACCATTCTTCGTAAAACATTTTTGATTTGAAATTTTATCATTTAATAAATTTGTTCCAAATAAAATATCGGAATACGATGAACTAGTTTCATCATATATATTCATTTTTGCAACACTTTCAGTTAAAATTATAAATAAATTAAATAATGTGAAATATAAAAAATAAATCAATATTTTCATATCATTTGTGACTGAAAAATTTTAAATTTTTTCATTATTTTTTTTTAGCAATACAATTTTGATGACAACCTCATTTTCTATTTTTCAATTCTGATCTGATTAAAAATAAAAATGACTGATTAATTTTAAAGTTTTAAATGAAACAATTTTTATGTGATCATACTGATGCAAATGGCTTAATTATTATATTTTATATATGCTTAATAATTTTCTAAGCTTTTAAAATAAAAACTATGTCATTTTGCATTTTTGTTATGATAATAGTTACATGCTTAGAAGCAGATTTTTATATTTGAGAGCTACAATTTTCTATAAAGTTTGTAAGGAACAAACTCCGGGGGCTTTTGTTGTGAGAAGCGAATTAATAATAATAATAAAACTGGTTAAAAAATTACTTTTTAATCTTTATTTATGTTAGGCTTAAAGAACTGTTTGGACTTATATGAAAATAAGTTATTTTAAAACAAAACAAATTTTATTTTCCATTTTGCTTGAAATTTTTATTTTAGCTCGCGACCCTGCTGCAATCGAACGAAGTAATCTAGTCAATATATGTAAACTGGTTGTTAAGGAATTATTGGAGCAATCAATACGTTTCGGAAGACAACTCGATTCTGACCATTTACCTTTACAACATTTTTTTATTGTGCTAGAACATGTTCTGAGGCATGGACTAAGGCATAAAAAGGTATATTTGTCAATAGAATTTAAAAATTTTATTTCAGTATGATATTTAAAAGTCAAATTTTAGGGCCTATTGGGGCCGAAAAAAGAACTTTGGGATTTATTACAAAGTGTTGAGAAGTATTGTCTTGAAGTTCAAGATGTTACTGCAAGTGTTCGTGATCTACCAACTGTTCGAACTCATATTGGCAGAGCTCGTGCTTGGCTTAGGATTGCTTTAATGCAGAAAAAATTGGCAGATTATTTACAAGCTTTAATTGAACATCGTGATGAAACTTTAGCTGAATACTACGAACCGCACGCATTAATGATGAGCGATGAAGTTTGTAAGCAAAAACTTAGAAGGAATTATTTATTGTTTTTAAATTATTTTAGGTTGATGTTATTATGGGTATTTTAGTTGGCTTAAATGTTATTGATTGTAATTTATGTGTAAAAGAGGAAGATTTAGACTCACAACAAGGAGTTATAGATTTCTCTTTGTATTTAAGATCAAGCTCTCGAAGCAGTCCTGATGATGAAGCAAATACGGCAATCGAAACTTTAGAGGGAAATAATATGACAGCAGTTTTAGATCAGAAAAATTATATTGAGGAACTTAACAGACATTTAAAGTTAGTTATTTTTGAGTATTAAATGGTTTTAAAACGGAAAAAAGTTTTAATTTTTATTTTTTAGTGCAACTGTAGCTAATTTGCAAGCAAAAGTTGAAGGTTTAACAACAACAAATGCATTAATGAAGGAAGATCTAGCTATAGCAAGAAATAGTCTTTTAGCTTTACAAGCCGAGAATCAAGCTCTAAGGCGAAACGTCAATTGCGGTTCAAATAAATTAAGTAAATCTATTTCAGTTAAGTACTTATTTAAAAACTTTGAACAATAAAATAATTAATATTTAGATGCAATTCAACCACAAAATGATAACAGTGACAACTCAGACTTTCAAAATGCTCATGCTGAGGAGAAAAAAAAGAATGAAGAACTAGAAAAAGAACTTAAATTACAAGTATCGTTAAAAGCAGAGACAGATATGGCAATGAAATTGCTAGAAAAAGATATTCATGAAAAACAGGATACAATAATATCTTTGCGTCGTCAATTGGATGATATTAAACAAATAAATTTAGATATGTACAGAAAACTACAGGTTCGTAGCAATGTAAATGATTTTTCTTTTGGGTTGTTTTCACGCAGCTAAAATAGTGCTTTAACTTATGGAAGTTGTCTTTTGGCAAAAGACGATAATAATAATGACAAGCTCTATTTTCGAACGATCCAAAAGAAGATTACTTATTAACAATATATTATCTTATTTTTATTTATTATTATTAACATAAAGACAAAAAACACTTCAAAAAAGTTTGTTGATAAATCTTTGCTATTTAATAAAATTTATTACATATTGTTAGAAAAAAAATACCCAAATTTATAATAATATTACAGACTTCACCTAATTTTTGAAAAAAAAAAAAAACATCTACTTGTACTTGAACATTACGTTGTAAAGGTATACAATGTACACATTTAGTTAAAAAAAAATATTTGGATATAGTCTCTATTGAGTTTATCAGAAGCCATCAGTGTTAATAAACCGATCTAATTTTTTAAAAATAAAATTTAACTTTTTTTGTCACATTTATGTTCTTCATTGAATATAAACTTATTTTTCCTATTAAATTGTGTACATTTTTGAAATTTGTTTGGTTCATATCCTAACTACCTCATTTCATACAATTTAGGATTCACAATGCATGGTCTGCGTCATTTTGTGCGGTTTCTTCATAACATAACTTAATTCAAATTTTTATAATGTACCAAAAACAATTAATCTAATGAAGCTACTATGAAATTGATGCTATTTACCAATATTATAGGTACCCGTTAATTATAAGAAAAATTAGATTTTATTTTAATTTTTGAAGTAATATTTTTTAACAAAAAAAAAAAAACAAACTTTTTTTCACACTAATCAAAGATAATTAGCTTTTAATTTATTGTATAGTGAGTGTTTATGGTCATAAGCTAAAGTATCTAAAAGAAACTACAAATAAATACTTTTATTATATTTTTTATCATTTCTTATTCTAATTAATTTCTAAATTAATGACATTTTCTTTTTAATACAATAATTTTTGGCAATTTATTTAAAAAAAATGAATTACTACAAAAAAAAACTCCTGGCACAAAATTCATCAAAGCGTAGGAATGTGAAGAAGAATTAACTGCTAAGGGAGAAATGGTATCAAGGCTTCAAGTTAAAGCAAGCCAAATTGGTACAATTTTATCTAATTTGACTATGGAAAAAACAAATGAAATTGAAAATTCGAACAGACATAAATCATCATTAAATCAAAGACCAAAATCACAAATTGTATCAAATTTACATTTAGATAACAAACCTAGAAATAAAAAACATTTTATTGATCCGATTCCTCCATTTAATGCAAATAAAATTCGAAAAGTTCCAAAAGAGACAGCAGCAGCTACGTCTTCAGAAAAAAATTCAACTGAAACTAATTTGGATAAGAATCCGAGTACTTCTAGTTCAGCTGATGATAAGAAGGATTAAAAAATTTTAAGCGAATTGTAAATTTATTATTTTCTAATTTTTTTTTTCGAAATATTTTTATGAAAATTGGAAATGAAAATTTGTAAAATTTTATATTAATTTTTTTTGTAATCATTTTATTAGTTGTCTAGGCTGAAGCGTTGCTTGTTGTTGCTCCATAAATTCATGTTGGTGATCCTTTTTGTTTTTTTATTCATGTAAGCTATGAATACTTTTTGTCACAAAAAAATATTCTTTGAATCCTGACTTGACCATGTCCTTGTAAGAAAAAACTGCTGATTACGGAAGTTTTGTTTAAATAATTTTTAATATTATTTTAATGTGAACAAAAACGATAAGATTTAAATAATTAATTAATTTATTCGATGAATTTATATTAATTATTATTATTTGCTATTTGTTAAAAAATTTAACAAAAAAACTAAATAGAATAATTATTTGGAAAGAAAATTTAGGAATAGAAATCTTATGCTTCGACAAGAATAGAATAGAATCTTATGCTTCGACAATTTTCTTTTCACAAAAAGATCATAGCTTCAAGCTGCAGATTTCTGTTGTTATTTTGACATGCTTCAAAGCATTTTAAATAACTCACTTAAATTTTATTTAAATAAAGGATTATGATTATTAAGTACCTATGTAAATTTTTGTTCTTTACCTACTAATGTTTATATTTATAACTAGAAATGTAATACTAATAAAAATATAATCAATAACTAACTAAATGATAATCTTTTAATAAATTTAAATTCATCATATTCATTTTTTTAATTTATAATTTTCATAGGAATGTGAACAATCATTAAAGCACAAAACTGAGCTTCTGAATAAACTTGAAAGTCAAAAAGATGATTTAAATGCTACTATAATGTTATTAGAAAAAAAGTAAGAATAGTTGACATTAATAGAACAAAGATATATATTTTTTAATTTAAAGTTAATTTCACAAATATGTAATAATATTGAATTAAAAAACTTTGTAAATTTATTTTTAAAATAATCATCAGATAAAAAATAATCAGAATTAAATAATAAAAATTAACATTTTTCAGGTAATAGGTTTTTTTTTACTATGTTTCAAAAATTTAATTAATTAATAATTATTATTATTTCAATCATTGAATAATATCATTACTTCAATATTGCCAAAATTTCTGAGAAATATGTCTTTTTGCAATATTCTATCATATTGCTTTAATTTTCTCAAAGAATACATGTTAGATACCTTACGATATTGTACCTACTAATTACAAAATTAAAAATTAATGAAATCAAAACTAAACTTATTAATTCCAATCCTCTTAACAACTATTGACGGATCTTGTCATTTTATCTGCTTTGTTAATAAAAGAAAATAGTTACTATTGAATGATATAAGTTTTGATTATTTTAGCAATAAATTGAACTGAGTCACTAATATTTCTATAAAAAATTAATGTATCCATTTATAACGTTTTTAATTTTATAGAAATTTTTAAATTTTTCATTATTTATTTAGTAATTTTTAAATCTTTAAAAATATAATTTTTACATTTTATATATAATTTTACCAAAGAAAAAAAATATTTTTAATTAAACCTTTGTAAATTATTTTTCTATTTCAAATAAAAATTTAATATGTAACTGATTATATTATAAATTACTAAAAATAATAATAAATATTAAATAAAATACATAATATTTTGTTTTGTATATTAAAATATTAACTTTGCAGCCCAGATTGATTACAAACTTGAAAGATTATAATTTCATCATATGAGAAAAAAAATATTTGAGAAATACTTCCTACTCAAAATAGTATTTTGGAGATCACTTTTACTATTTAAAATACTTGTTTCTCTTTTCAAGTAAGTTAGATAAATTTAAAAACCAAGTGATAGTACTTCATAAGTTTTATAATAGGAGCAATTAGAATTTATGTAGCTTTGAAGTAGTATGAAGTAATGTAATACGGACTCGTGTTAAAATGTTGGTCCTATTTTATGATTAATTTCTATCAACATTGTGTACGAATTTCACCTTCAGACTTTTCTTTGCAGTCGTTTTTTTTTTTTAATATTTCATAAGAAAATTATTTTATGAGCGATTTTAGACTGATATTTTTATATTTTTATGTAATGTTTATACAAAAATTCTGTGCATTTACTTCAGATAATACTGTACACAGCTAGTTCTGTCTCTTTAAATGAAAGCATTCTAAATATCAATCCCAGTATTGTGAAAAACAAAATGATAGTCTTAAGTCTTCAGTTTGAAAATAGTTCTACATTTTTAAAAATGAGCAAAAGGGAAAATTTCCAAGAATTAAGATACGATGGTTCCATTTTCGAAATTTTACAAGAATTATGCCTTCAAAAAAACATCTTTCTTTGCCTACGAAAAGTATTAATAATATTGAGAGGAATAAATAAAGAACAATAGACACTACTGATGGAAAAAAGGCATTAAATTTTCAATGTGATTGAATCTAAAAGTTTTAAATTAATAGTCCTTTTTGACAATGGATTAATTTTAATTTTTAACTTTTATATTCTCGAAATTTCGATTTCAAGTAATTATTAATTAGTACTATATAATTTCCATTAATAGTTTCCTATTTTAATTAAATTCTTTAAAGTTTTAAATTTTAATCTGGGTTTGTTAAAAATGCAAAGTTATGTCAAGTTTTTGTTTATATAGAAAAATAATTATTTTTTTTTAATAGATGGTCTACTGATAAATCTAATATGGGTGCCTTACAAAATTCATCCAAAACCTTAACGATGCAAATAGAAAAATGTGAAGAAAGAGCTGCCAGAGCTGAAACAGATATTCGAGTCGAAAGGGAATGGAGAAATTCATTACAAGCTAAAGAAATCAAATTTAAAGAGCAAATTAATTTATTAAAATCCCACATTCAACAATTGACAGATGAAAATAAAAAATGTGATCATTTAGAAAAAGAATTAGAATCATCTAAAAAACAATGGTCAGAGGCTCAAACAACATTAGAAGAATTAGGAATACAATTAAGTGTAAATAAACTAAAAGTTCAAGAACTTCAAGATCAAATTAAGAAGGGGCAGAACAAAGCAAATTCAAGTGAACCAGATCCGGTTTGGACTCCCGACGACAATGCAACAAGTTGTAGTTTGTGTCAAAAAGAATTCAGTATGACTAAAAGGTAAGAGAAAATTCAATAAAAAAACTGATGTGTACTTGAGATTACTAATCGGCCCTTAAAAAAAATTTAAAAAAATATCTATTTAGGTAGGCATTGACCTTGAGTAAAGCTATTCAAAATAAAAAAGAGGATACAATTATTTAGATTTTAAGTTACTATTATCTTTAATATAATTTTATTTTCATATTGATATTTTTTCATTTTTAGAAAACATCATTGCCGCATTTGTGGTCAAATATTTTGTAAAAACTGTTCAGAAAAAAGTTTAAATTTGGCAAATGAAAATGGTGCATCAAGTAAATCAAAAGTTCGAGTATGTGATAAGTGTTATGAAAATGTGAATAAAAACAATTAATTAAAAACTTATGAAAAAAATATTTGCACATAATATCAGATATGCACAAATCATCAGATATCGATATGCAAATAATTTCTAACAATTAGGATAATTGATAAATTTCGACATTTATTGAATTTTTAGAAAGAAATACCTCTTTACATGCTTCAGATAATTGAGCAGTTAATTTTAAAATTTGGATTTGTGGATTTAATCGAAAAAAAATAGATTTGCTTTCACAAAATCTCGAAATTCAAAAATCAGAAAAAAAATCTCGAGAATAAAAATTCAGAGTAAAATCGGAAATCTCGGAATTCAAATTTATGAATTGTATATGGTTTAAAGAACACAGTCGGAGACTTTTTAGTTTACAAAAAATATTTAATATCCAAAAACTGTTTTGGTATATCTAATAATTGAAAACTTTAGGGGGCCATATCTCTGAAACGGTGATAATTGGGGTTATACATAATTTCCAAGATTTTGCACTTTCGAGATTTTTTTCCGGGTTTTTCAATTCCGAGATTTCTTTTTCAGGGTTTTAATCAGTGATGGGATTCAAAACATTTAACAACCGGTTCGCATCCCGTAAAAAAAAAATTTTTTTTTAAGGTTTCGAATGCTCTAAAAAGTTGTTTTAATTTTTTTATTTAGATTCTAAATACCTTTCAAGAACATACATATATATATATATATACTTTCTCCTTCATAAAAACTCATAAATTTTTAGATTGATGTTTCCAAATGTTGTAATTTCAAAACAGACTTGCTTGTTACACGTTTATTACTTTGTAAAAGCATATTTTTACTCTTATTCAGTTTTTTACTCACAGTATTCACATAACATAGTTAAAGAAAAAGGAGATTTTCCAGATAAATAAGTAAAACGCTTGTCAAATTTTCCAGTATTTCTTTTAATAAATTAATAAAAAAGCCAGAAAAAAAATTGTTTTACTGTAAATTGTACGCGCATCGTCGTGATACTCATCGTGTGAAAGTAGTTTTAAATTTTTAGATAACACACAGACCGAAAGACAAACATCATGTTTTTTTTATATTATTGAAATTTAATTTTGAATACAAATTTCAATGCAAATTTAAATTGTATATTCTTTGAGTAGTTGAGGAATTGCCACGGAGGGCAACAGTGATAATTATTTCAAAACTTTTTTAGGCGAGTTTCGCGAACTGACAAATTTTAGGAAACTGTTCGCGCGAATCTTAAATATTTTAGGAAACGGTTCGCGCGAACCGGTGCGAACCGGCTGAATCCCACCACTGGTTTTAATGTTCCGGAATTTTGTGTTCCGGAATTAAATAACGCTCCCGAATTATAGCAATATATTTAACGAACAAAATGGTTTATTCGCAATTAAGATAATATGAACCAAATAAAAATATGTAAAGCTCCTTATAAATAAATTGTTTTTATTTATATAATTATTAAATAAATTATTTTTAAAACATTTAATAAGATATAAATATAACATAAAAAAACATTATCAAATATAAGTATATTTATTTATGATATGTATAAAAAATTTATATTTTTGCTAAATCAAATATAAATTATAATTTAAATAAAAAAAACTATTTTTTTTAGTTTTTAATGTTACTACGTTACATACTGTAGGTAATGTTTTGATATATAGCCTATAATTAGTGATATCCTTTCACCAAATATTAATTGTCCTCAATTCTTGAATTTAATCTCTTTCAGTGCTTTTAGATCGGGGTTGAGATCTGTTCTTATTAGATATACTATTTCATAGAACTAACTACGGTTTTTATGGAAAGTCATCTTTTTGTTTAAGGAATTTATTGTTTTTTTGCGGATTTTTTCGCGATTTTTTCGGGTTATTAACGATCAAATTTGAAGATTGATGTTTATTTTTCATGGAAATCTATCGAGCCGTTTTCGAGAATGAGATTACATATATTATTTATATACATAATATAAATATTGCTCGTTTAATAGTACGATACGATTATGCCATGTTTAAAAAAGTTTTTTGTCATTAAAAGTTTTTCGATTTAAAAACTAATGATTGGTCATAACATATTATATTTTATGCTGGGCTTATTAAGATATTTTGACAACTTGTGTTTACAATATAAATTGATTGAGCAAAATTTCGAATTGAGTGTACTACAGACAGAGTACAAAAAGTTAAAAGACAGACAAGAATTTGCATTGACGATGCCGGATTTAAATATTTTTACTTTTTAGTAAATAATTAAAGAAATATACCTATATATTTTTTTAATTTAAATCTAAAATGTTTTAAAATTTTAAAACAAATAAAAATCTCAAAGTTAAAAAAAAAAATCGATTATTATACACCTAATTAGAATTAAGAATGTACCTAGTTAAAATTAAAAATAATAATAATAGTGAAGAAGAAAAATAAAATTGAATAAAGAAGTGTCAAAAAAAAAAAAATGAAGTTTTTTTATTAAAAATATTATTCATAATTTTTTTTTTTTTATTTATTTTGTTGTTAATATATTTCAATGCAGAACTGAGAATCTCATATTTTTTATCCCACTTTAATATAAAACACAATAATACCTATACTTTATCTTATTAATATTTTTAAATAAAATAAATTTATAATTATAAAAAAAAAAAAATTAAATAAATAAATAATTAAAATTAAATACCTACCTATAATATTACAAATATGGATATTAAGCGAGATTTTATTGCTCTAAATTTACCAAATCTACCACCACCAATTATTAGCACCGCTGGATTCATTGGAACAAATAGAAAAAGTTTTCGAAGGGTGAGTACTTAGGTTCCTACTTATAATACCTCCGAAACTAAAACTATAACTAGAATATAAATGTGTAGGTAAACCTACTTAGTTAAAATTAAACTAAAATTAGGATTGAGATTGCCTCTGGGAGGTCAAAATGGTTATCAGTTTACTATTGAGACTCAAAAGTGTACAATCCATATAAAATATTTAAACTAGGTACCAGCCTACAATCATTTTTTGTATGTGTATTTTTTCAATTCATGTAATTTTATAATGTGACGAATTCAATAAATAACCCTGATAATAAAATTCTAAACAAAAAATTTCTTCTGTTTAAAATTGCGGAACGTCATATATTTGTTGATTCAATTTATATGCTTTTAGAATCATTGATAATAAATTTTTATTATACACAGCTTCCAAGGTTCAAATTTCCCAAAAATTGTGATGACAGTGAAATTAAAACGAGGTGATGAGTGAATTAAAAGCTTTTAAAAGAAAGATTTTCTGTAAGAGCTAGTCTTATTATATGTACATTATTTAATATACTTGGGTAATATTATAGTATTGAAAATTTTTATAGATGTGATAATAAATAAGTAGTGAAAGAAAAAGAAAATTAATGTACTTATATTGCGTTGCGTGTCATAATAAAATTAAAAAAAAAAATTTTTTTAAATTTATTTTTAGTATTGGAATCAATTGCCACGATTAAAACGTAATCTCATTATAATTTTAATAACAGCTGTAGTAGTAACTCTATTATTGATATTACCAGGAGGTGAAACAAATACAAATAAAATAAATGAAGTGAACATTGAAAATGTAGTTAATTCAAAGCAATTTAAACAAAATGTAAGTATTCGGGTATATTAAAAAAAAAATTTAAATATGTTAAGTATTGAAAATAAAAAAAATAAAATAAGTTAATATGGCATTTTTTCAATCAAATTTCATAAGACAATTTTTCATTTTATAACAATAGAAATAAAGAATAATATTTGTTATTAATTTTTTTTTTGTTTGTTTAAGTGTTTTTTATAATATTTATTTTCTTTTTTATTTTAGCAAATAAACTCGATACAGAATATTGAAAAAGAAAGTAAAAATATTCCAGTTATAATGCCAATAAACAATAATCAACTTCCACCACCGAATGATGTACTCACTAATGACATACCTTCTTCTAATGAAGAAGAAAAAGCAGTTGTAGCTCTTCCAGTGATTGAAAAAAACAATGATAAAAATGTTTTAGACGAACAAGAACAAAATCAAGAACAACAAGTTTTTGTACATAATCCACAAATAGATGAAATATTAGATCGATTTGAACCAAGTACAGATAGTACTCCAGCAGATTTTAAAGGACCAACAAATGATCGACAACGTGCAGTTGTAACAGCTTTTAAACATTCATGGAAGGGATATAAAGAATTTTCCTGGGGCCATGACAATTTAAAACCTAATTCGATGACATCGCATGACTGGTTTGGATTAGGATTAACTATTGTTGATGCATTAGACAGTATGTACATTATGGATATGCAAGAAGAATTCGACGAAGCGAGAAATTGGATAGATCAGTATTTGCTATTTGATGTGAAACGAGACGTAAATTTATTTGAGGTTACAATTCGAGTACTTGGAGGTTTACTTAGTACTTACCACTTAAGTGGAGATAAAATGTTTTTGAAAAAATCGGTATTTTATTTTTAAATAATTAATAATGTCATAAGTAATTATATCTCATTTTGTATTTTCAGATTGAATTAGGGAATAGATTATTACCTTGTTTTGATTCTCAATCAGGTATTCCATTTTCGGATATAAATTTATTTGAAATGACTGCTCACTCGCCAAAATGGTCACCTGATAGTTCTACAAGTATTATTTAGAAGTTTTTTAAATTTATTTTTTAATTCAGTAATTTATTTTTAGGCGAAGTCACGACTTTACAATTAGAATTCAGAGATCTATCACGATCGACCGGAAATCATATTTATGAAACGGTATTTATCTGTATAATGGCCCTCAGAATTTAAAAAAGATTTCAGGAATAAAATAAATTACAGTTAGCGAGATCACTAAAAAAATTTATTTTGGTTTACATTTATGATAAATAATAACTAATAAAGAAGATCAAATAGTGTAATGTTTTGAATTTCGAATGTCGAATTTTATGCTTTCAAAAATTATAGAACACATCACTTTCATACTTTGGAATATTGGAGTAAAAAAAATGTAATTTAATTCTGTTTTTAGGTCATTCAACGTGTAAATGAAATTGTTCATTCATTGGAAAAGCAAAATGGATTGGTTCCTATATTTATCAATGCTAATACAGGACAATTTAGAAACTTCGCCACAATATCATTGGGAGCAAGAGGTGATTCTTATTACGAATATTTAATAAAGCAATATTTACAAACTGGGAAAAAAGAAAATGATTTGTAAGTTAATTCTTTAAAGTAAAAAAAATAACTACATTTTGTTTATAAAATTATTTCTTAGCTTAATAGTTGATTATGAAAAAGCAATAGAAGGTGTATTGACTCAGCTTGTACGAAAAACACCAAAAGAACATCACACTTTTATTGGTGAATTATTGTCGGGAAAAGATTTTAAGCCTAAAATGGATCATTTAACTTGTTATCTGCCAGGAACTCTTTTATTGGGATATAAATATGCAAATATGCCAGAATCTCATTTTAAATTAGCACAAGAATTATTAGAAACTTGTTTTCAAACTTATATGAAACAACCTACTGGATTAGCACCAGAAATAAGTTATTTTAATATGGACGAAAAGTCTGAAGAACCAGATATTCAAGTAAAACCAAATGATGCTCACAATTTACAAAGACCGGAATTTATTGAAAGTCTTTACTATTTTTATTCAATTAGTGGAAATAAAACATATCAAGATATGGGATGGAGAATATTTCAATCGTTTGAAAAATATACTAAAGTTAAAAATGGTTACACATCAATTGGGAATGTTCGCAACGTATTACATACTCGTCCTAGGGATATGATGGAAAGCTTTTGGCTTGGTGAAACATTAAAATATTTTTATCTGCTGTTTAGCGATGATAGAAATGAAATTAATTTAGAAAAATATGTTTTTAATACAGAAGCACATCCCATACCGATTCGAAATAATTGAAAAGGAAACATAAATTAATAACTTGTTTCGGAGCTCAAATAAAAGTTCTTATAATGTGGAAATTTTTCAAATTTTTAATTTTATTTTCTCCACAATAAAAAAATAAAATTAATTAATCTCTATTAGGGTTTTGAATTTAGTTTAGAAAATCCAATAAAATTAGGTAAAATTCAGATTTTCCTCAGAAAATATAATAAAATCATTTATATTGAAAAATTAAAACATAAAATTCTTCAATGAATTTTATAATTGGTTTAATTATTTTTTTTATACTTATAAACTATTTTTAAAAATCATTATCTTTAATCTGATATTTACGGGAAGGATATTACCAAAGTACTGTGAAAAATTGTGATACAAGAAAAATGGTAAATTAATATTCCATTAATTTCGATTATGTTTTTTATTGTTTTTTATATTCTTTTATTATAAAAATTAATGTTCACACTGCCGTGAGTTACACGTTACATAACTAACATGATTTCTTGGTGAAATTATATTTACATTTTTTTTATATATACATTGATGTATAAAATTGAACAGCTTCTTTATTGTTTTCATTAAATTTTACTTTAAATAAATAACACATAAAATGAATTAGATTAATACCTAATAAATAAATAACATAACATACAGTGAGTACTCTTTACTTTTTTAACCTAGTTATTAACTCGCTATTTCTCCCAGTGAATAGTAGAAATATTATTTTTCAAGAAATCATGAATTTATAATAAATAAAAAATGTTAAGCAGTAGGTATGTTTAAGAATCACATAATGAAATAAGTTTAAAATATTTATTAAATTTAATAATAATGTAGAGAAACATTTATACATATATTTATTTTAAATAAAAATTACAATCTATAAAGCGTAAAATAAATTTTTTTTTTGTAAAAACATTGAACCAAAATTACTTTTAATATTTATAAATAATTTTTTTTTTTAAATATACAAATATTTTTTTATTTATTTTAGTTAAGATTTAATAATGAATTATTCGTGTAACTAACGATATTATTATTATTTTTAATGATCAGTGTTAAGTTTTTATTAAAAAATTTATATTAGGAATTATAATGCAATCATATTATTCATACTAGGTACATATTATTAGGTTTAAGTTAAAATTATTTGGAATACTATTTTTAAGCGATAATCTAAATTTTTGCAGATAAATTTATTATTGAATTAAGTTAGAAGTCTATAGTAAAAATTCGGCAACTAAAATTTCTGGATTATTTATATTTGTATTTGGTGAAGAGAAAACTAAAAGCTACAACTAATAATCAACAATTTATATTTAAATAATAGGAACAAAATGTTTTTTTTTTTTAAATAAAATAACCTTTTTGGTTGATCTCTGTTATTACTTATAATGTTGTTTACTGAAGTTGTTTCCAATAATGCAGTTTACTCTCAATTAAATAAATCTATTTAATATTTAATATCAACTTTATCATTATATTCCAAAATTCGCATTATAAAATTAGCTTTTTTCTATGAATAACGAATCTTGTGTTAGTGGAAAAAATATTTAAATTTAAGGTTCAACAGACTTCTTCTTGTTCTAGAAAACGAATTCTTCGGAATTTGAAACACAAATATAAGTATGAATAAGATTTATTTAATTTTTTTCTAATAGGAAAAAAATATTCTCGAAATAATTCTCTAAACAGTTTACATACAACCTAATTTGATATTACAATTTTATCATTTTTTTGAGCTTCTCCTTTAGAATTAGAAAATGTAGAATTTTAGCATAATAAATTAGAATTTTTAAATAATATATAATATTGTAAATAAAAATATTTTTAAAACCTAGTCTCTTTAATAAAAATATTTGATGATAATAATTGTATTTTTATTTATTTTTTATTATTGACAAAAAAAAATTTGTTCAACAGTAACAATCCGTAATTGATGATTAAAAGGGTGGCTTAGAAAGTGATTTCGAGAGTTAAAATTTAACTAATTGGGACAATTGACGCCAGCCGGAACCGAGTTACTTTTTCCCACAAATCAGAGCTTCGACCTAACGTAATGTCTTTCTTTAAAAATAATCCTCATTTTGACAATTTTTTCTTTGTTGGACATTAGTTAATTCAGATAGAAAACGCCCACATGATTTTTTTATTCTTAAGTGTAAAAAGAACATGTTTAGCTTTTCGCAAATATATAATATCGAATTGTTGTATTTTGAATTTAATGTGTATTTGAAATTTCTTAGTTTGAAGTGAAGTTTTTCTCACCACAAAAATAAAAAATTTACTTGTTTAAGCCCTACACT
The DNA here is from genome assembly GCA_964007475.1 of Hybos culiciformis. NCBI lineage: Eukaryota > Metazoa > Arthropoda > Insecta > Diptera > Hybotidae > Hybos > Hybos culiciformis. Next base: position 3,871,846 of record OZ023273.1, on the reverse strand, counting down.
TTTTTAATGTCATAAATAAGTATTATTTAAAAAAAAAAAAGATGTGTCCTTTAATTAGATTTATCTAAAATAGTTTGAAACAAACAAATTAATAATGTTAAAATATTAAATTTTTATTAAAAATATTCAGTTTAGAAACAAAAGTTTTACAATTTTTTCTTAATTATGTAAAAAAATAAATGATTATGAAACTTTGTAGGCACATTTATTTAAATTTAAATAATTTTCTTAAACTTTTACTTATATCAACAATCAACATATTATAACAATAATTTATTTACATTTTCGATATCGATAAAAAAGCATCAGCTGATGGATCTCTAACTAATTTACTGATTTCTTTAAATTTAGGATGTTTTGCATCCTGCATTAAACTAAAAATAACAGATTCACTTGTCTGGATGATACAACCAGCATGGCGCATTCTTTCAATAGCTAAGTCACGATCTTGAAGTAAACGTGACATAATTGCATCACCAACAACGTGTACATTGAAACTTTTATTCTGTAAAAGATCAATTGCTGTTTGTTCCAAACAAATGTGGCTCTAAAATTAAGATGAAATTTTTAAATTATCGTTTTTAAATAAAATTTCTAAAAGCAAAACATTGCGAACTAACTTCAAGTCCAAATAAGACAACATCTTTCAAATTTTCTCCATAGTTTTCTTGAATTTTATTTTCCAATGAAGGGATGCACATGCTAAATTTAGTTTTTGAAAAAATTTCAACAGCATGAGAAACATCAATTTCTTTAACAATATGTCCCAAACGTTCTGGATAATGTTCGGTAACAATTAGAGGAATATCTAAAATTCTTCCTGCTTTTACCTATTAAATATAAAAAAAAAAAAATTGTGTAAGTAGGTACATCTAGGAATACACATATGAAACAGTAGTCAAGTTAAAAAAAAAAACAAGTTAATAAATGGTTAGTGATGTAATAATATGTAAAATCAATTTGCACTAATTTTCTTTTTAGCTAATCTTAAAGTAAGTTCATAGGTATAAAGTATAAATAAAAGTGAAATGGGTAGGTACCTAGTCAGGTAAGACGTAAGAGATTCATTTATAAATTGAAGTAAGAAATAATCAACATTTTAAACCTTATTCATAAAGTTGGTTTTCACATGCAATGGTTATGCATAGTTGCAGATGTAGGAATATACCTATGTTATATCTAGGTAGGTACATAGATATAATTATACTGCTATCGTAGTGTAGATCCAGCATGAACTTTGATATCTTAATTTATTTTTGATAGATATGTACCTTGTACCTAATTTATTATCATTGATCAGAGAATATGGTTGTTGGTGGATGTGAAAATTTTGAAAATATTATCATATTATAATTACCAATTTGTTGGCATTTTGAACCATTATGTCGAAATATTTCATCCCTGGTCGAAATTTATCTTGAATATCACATAATAAGAATAGTGTATTTTTAGGAATTAATTTATTTACTTGACGAGCCATTTTATAATTGAAAAAATAAAATTATTATTGGTGTTTTTTATTTCTATATATTTTTGCAAAACACATACGATATATATATATATGGCACATACGACACAAGTGACAGTGATGATCAGGGCTGCCAGATGAAATGAATGAATTTTCCTCAAATTTTCAAGAAATTTCCCCAAAATAGACACTTTTTTAAAAAAAATTTCTCAAATTTTTTTTTATTTTTTTGTGTACATACTAAAATTTTTTTTTGCCCTAAATTAGAAAAAAAAAAAATTGTATAACGGTTTTACTCACTTCAGTTTTTCCCCAAAAAGAGCTTAATTTTGCAAGATTTCCTCAAATTTTTATGCGGTACCTATAGGTTATAAATCAAAAAGTTTAGTTCCAACAATAGATTTTGAGCTCAACGTAAGTAGAAGAATATGGTAATGATATAAATTTCTTAAAATCATTAGGGTGAAAAAAATTTACGAGTCTTAAATTTTAAATATTGTTGATTGCCAACGTTAGCTCAATATTTCTGAATTTCTTCAAATTTTCCTCAGAAAAAAACATTTTCCTCAAATTTTTCCCCACTTTTTTTTAACTTTTTCTTTTCCCCCGAAATTAAAAATTTCCTCAGTTTGGGGAAAAAATTCCCCAATCTGGCAGCCCTGGTGATGATGGTGACGACAAAAACAAAAATTAATTTATACGAGTACTGCCAGTACTGCCCAATCCCAAAGACGAAGTTTATAAAAACAAAATCGGTTTTACAGGATTCACAATAATAAACAAATTCCTGCAACAATCTGTTCTAATAATCTGTTTTGAATTTTTGCAACTAGAATTCTAGAATATTAAAAGTAGTTTGCAACTTTAGGCACCTAACCTAGGTATCTACCTGTCTACCTAAAAAAAATGTAGAATCTATAGCAACGTTTAACGTTGAAAATCTCAATCAACTTCAACGTTCAACTTCACAACTTCACTTAACATTCTCAGTGTTGCCTGCTTTTACAAATAGAAAATAATTATTTTGCAGCCTTGCAGTTTCAATTGCATTTACATTTATTTCCCACAGGGTTTTCCTATTGGGTAAAAGATATGCGAGCGCTACATTTGTTATGTGAGCAATAAATTTTCTGTCACTTTTTGAGCAAATTTTTCATTCGTCGTCGGATTGAAAGTTTCTCTCCGTGTTAAAAAATTTTTAAAAATTATAAAAATGGATTAAAAATTAATTAAAAATGGCAAAAATGTTTAAAAAAAATTTAAAAATCACATTAATTTTAATTTAAATTTAGAATTTAGTGTTAAAAGTGAATAAAAAATGAAGTGAAAATTTTTTGCAAAGAAGAAAATTTTGAAGAAAAAGAAAAGTTTCACCACTACATTTAAAAGTGAAAAAAAATAAAAATAAAATAAAATAAAAATCGTAACCCACACATTGAAAAAAATTAAAATAGAAAAGTGTTGACCATCCATTAAAAAAAAATTCAAAAATTTTCAGCCATTTTTCAAGATTTTTATTTTAAAAAATTTTTCCTTTTTTTTTTTTTTTATCGAGGCTCTTCTATGAATGATTTTTTTTTTACGTTTATTGACAGAGCAATGAATTGATAATTGAATGCCAAAAAACAAAAAAAATTAAAAAAACCCAAAAAATTAAATAAAATTAAACAGCGGATTTGAAAAAAAAAAAAATAAAAAAAATTAGAAAAAACTGACAAGCTGCTGCCGAAATTTTTAACCAAAAAAAAACGAAAATAAGTGGAGCGGCTGCCCTGGCTGATAAAATAGTTGCTGTTGTCAAAGGCATTCCCCCCCCGAAAAAGACACATGGCATGATGGCAATAATTGGCAAATAAACAATTTCTAATGGTTTTCCTTTATTATTATTATTTTAGGATTAGAGAATAGCCAATTTAATTTTATTTTAGATGAAAAATTTTAAACAAAAATAAATAAATAAAAAAAAAAAAACAATGAAAAATTATTAAAAAAAAAATTTGTAATAAAAAATATTTTTTTTTTATTTTTTCAATGACAAAAATAAAATAAAAACAAAAATTTGAAGCTGAGAAAATAAAATAAAAAAAAAGAACCAAAATTTTATATTTAAATCAGTGGCGCGCTCACCAATGAGTCGACGACAATCCTTGGATCGACCAGGTTTTATATATTTTTTTAATTTAAATTTTTTGAATAAAATATTTTTAGCATTTTTTAAGATTAAAAAAAAAATATAAAAGTTTTTTTTTTTTAATTCCCCTAAATGTCAAAACATTGTTTCATAGCTAAAAATTTTTTTTTTTACCAAAATAATGTCAAATTTTATTAGTTTGATTTAATTTACCTTTTGTAAATTTTTTAAAAATTAAAAAAAAATAAAATAAAATTTTTAAAAGCTAAAAATAAAAAAAATATATATAATTTTCAGGTTTTTTTTTTTTGGAAGTTGAACGAACTGAGAATGTATTAGTGCGTATATTGAATGAATGAGTTTTTCTTGTTTTTCTTATTTTAGTAGGTATCTCTTTCATTCATATATTTTTATTTGGCAAATTTGGGAATTTATAATAATAATATTTTGAATACAACATTCGTCTCTGTTACTCTTGTACAATTTTGTTGAATTTTCTTTGTATTATTTTTCGAATTTATACTTTTTTTTTTTCAATTTTTATTGCATTGCACACAAGCGCAAGAAAATAAAAATCTTTATACTTTTTCACACGTCTGCTATGAGATAAAAAAATCTTTTTTTGTAAAAGCAAAAAAATATCAGTATCAGATACTCAACACAACAAAAATAACAACAACAGCATACAGATATTTTATTATAGGTACTGTTTTTGTATATTTTTGTTTTTCATTTTTCTACATATTAAATAAAAATCATATGAGCCTAGAGAAAAGAGCTGACGAGACGACGAGAATTTTTTTAAAACAAAATTTTTGTTTATTATTTTTTTTTTTCAACAAACTAGGTATTCTTCTGTGGCATTTCTGGATGTTTATTTATTTATTTATATATTTTTTTTTTTTTTATATTTATTTTGCGGCATTCATCGGCATTATTAAATTATTAATTATTTTTTTATTTTTTATACATTTATTACTGTGATTTGTTTATTAATTATTAATATATATTTTAATAATAAAAAAAAAATAATTCGATAATAAAAACAATAAAATCGTATACCTAGTATTTATATTATTGAAATCAAATTTGATATTCGTGAATCGTGAGAAAATTGATAAAAAAAGTACGAAAAAAAGTAAAACGTCTCAATTAACTGAAAATGGTCAGTCAATGTTAAAAATTGCAGCCAATATGGGTTTTTGTAGATGAGATTGATAAAAATCGTTAATATTTTGTTTTCTTCGATCTTTTGTTCTGAACTAGTATTCTCTGTCGTTGGGATAAAATAAATGTTAAAAACAGAAGAAGTAGCTGTGAATGTAAAAGATGGAAACCCAGAAATTGTTCCTCTGCAAAAGGTGCTTGAAGAAAGAAATCACCAACAAACTGTAATAAAAAGCGAATTGGGCAACAAAAAGACATTACTGGGTACTGTAATGTCCCAACAGGAAAGTACAGAGAACGGTAGGAAAATATTTCCACCCGTCTAAGCTAATTGCTAATCTAGCCTAAATTAATATAAAAAATTTGATTCTCATATCTAGATACTAAGTATTCATATCTAGATACTATTATTATTTCAAATATCTGCGTATTAAAACAGCTAAATAATGTGATTGATTGTTGAATTTTTAAAACCTTTGACTTTAAGCGTGAAGAAATTATTTCTTTGCCTAAAAATAATTTAGGAAAAAAAAATTGGTTTGAATTTATTTTTAGACTTAAGTATTTCAGTTTTTTGTTAAATACCTAAGTACTTCATATATAGGTAACTAACTTATTTTTTGTTGTCGAAAACTTAATTTCGCATTTTTTAAATACAATTTCTTACTGGAGTCTTGGTTCAAAAAATACAAATATAAGAATTATCCAGTTCAATTGAGAATAGAATAGAAAAATAGTTTAGTGATATATATTTTTATGAACATTTTACAAGTACCACAAGTACCTACTTAGCAAAAATCACATATAAGCAATGCAACCAGCTAAGCTTAATAAAAAATTCACATCTGCACTTTGGTATTTAATAATTATTAAGTTTAATTTAAAATATTGTGTACTTACTTAAATAAACACAGATTATGACATTTCCATATAACAAGAGAATTGGTTCTGTTATATTCTGGAAAATGACAAAACATTTTTTTTTATTTTTTTTTTAATTTCCTATGAATTGATTGTTATTAAACATTTTACATTAAGTAGGCATAATTTTTGTACAAGTAAGTATATACTTAGTTATCATCAGAGAGTGGCTGTATGACTGTCTAAATGATTATGAACTCAGGTGGAATACACGATAATCTTCACTACCAAGGCCGATATTGGAAGAAATATCATAGGTCGCATACTAAATAATAATTTTTTGTTTTTTGTACTTAATCAGCTAAAATTACTGTAAGACAGGAACTTTTTGCTTGGATATTTTATTACAAAAGTACTTTTCTTGATTAAAGTGAAAAAAGTAGTTTATTTATGTTCAAACATACTAAGTACTTATATAAAAATTTATTTTTCTTTTAAGTATACTGATAATATTCAAATAATTAAAAATTTCATTGAAAAGAGTTCCTCTAAAGATAAGTTCAAAAGATTTTATTATTTTCGAGGTTATTTTCACCGTACTATTGTAAAATGTTGAATTATTAATTTTTGAATTTCCTTTTTACTTAGATAAAATATTCCAGAAGAAGAGGATGTTTAGTATAACCTAACCTTTGAATATAGAGAAATAAAATCTAAAATAATACAATATTGAATAAATAGAAATTGTATTGAAACTTAAAAATGCACTCACAGCGGCGCGACGGCGCGTTCAAGAAATTCGTCCAAAAAAAATTTATATATGCACAAAATTATTTTTTCATGAAAAAAAAAAATAAATAAAAATAAAAAATCAATTTTTTTTTTACATTACTTATAATTTTTTTAATTCTTTTTTTAATTAACCAACAACATGTGTGTGATGAAATCTGGCAATATTTCATAATACAAAAAAAAAAATAAATAAAATGTATATATACCTAGTCAGTGAATTTTATTTTTTAGAGTTTTTATTGATGTTATATGGTAGTGCGAATGCGAATGGTTGAAGTGGTGCTGCAAGAAAAAGAAAGTGTCGCCATTATTGATGATGATGATGTTGATTGTGATGATGATGGATTTTCGGTTGAAATTTTCATAAAATAGAAAATAATACTTACTTTTTAATTTTTTTTTTTATAAAAAAAAAAAACTTAATAAAAGAAAAAAAGATTTTCTCAATTGAAAACAACAGATACATACACGCATATTTTACCTGTTTTATTCCCAAAAATAAAAAAATAAATAATAATAATAATTCAATGTATCTTTCACAGGGAATTTCCCTCTGTATGCGCGCGTATTCTCTGCTGCTGCTGCTGCTGCTGGTGTATCCGAAATTATTTTTTTTTGCTGTTTTGCGCTTGTGTTATATATTTTTTTTTTGTTTTTTTTTTTTGTTTTCATATGTCGTATGTTTTTCTTTCTTCTGCTGACTTTATTGAATTTTTATCTAAAATAAAAAATCTCTGTAACTGATTGTATTACATTGCTGTGTCAGTGACTCTCTCTATATTTTATTAAGATGAAACAAAAATAAAAAAAAAAAATTTTTGTTTTTTTTTTTTTTTAAGATAAGCAATGAAAAAATAAAAATCAATGAAAAATAAAACGATAAGATTAATTTCAGGTATATTTATTTACAAAACGAATATACTTATAGGGTTAATTTTCATTTTTTAAATACGGAAATAAGATTTATTTATCAAAATAAGTACTTAAGTAGGTGTTTACACCTAAAATTTCCTAATTAAGGTGATATCTAATTTTAAATTTAGATTACTTATTTAAAAAAAATTTTATTTTTTACCTATTAAAAGTTGGGATGAACATGAACACAAAGTTTATAATTTTTGACGTAAAAAATTATAATTTATTGCCAAAGATACATGACGAATTGAATACCGGATTTTACAAAAAAATTTCAATGAATGTTGTTGCATGAATTTTTTTTTTTTGAAATTTGTATTTGAATTTTCATATAGGTACTTTATTTATATACATACATAGATTATATGCTTATATAGTTAGTATGTACTTATTGAAAATAAATTTTTATGAGAAATTTTTTTTTAATGGTTGTCAGAGAAAAAATAATTTTGAAAAGCTTAAAAAAAAAAAATTATTGTTGTGATCAAGGCAATTGAATTTAAGTGAAAATTTGGACGAATTTTTCTTTTTCAACGAGGCAACTTTATGATGAGTTAAATAATTTTCAAGATTATTTTTTACTTTATTTTTTTTTTTTATTTTTCACGGCGTGGCGTTCACGCGCACGAGTTATGTTGATTCTATATCAGATACTTACTTATTAAAAATGTGTTTCCATATTCATTGTCTCTACATTAATATTTAATCACAAAATCGGAAAAAACTGAAAGATTTAATCTCCAAATAGCGAATTCTATGGCGAAAAAAGGCACGTACTTATGGATGGAAAAAATGTAAATAAAAAGAGTCTTACTTAGTTAAATATTCAAATAGGGCCTCCAATGGCGAAAAAAATCACATACTTAAGGGATGAAAAAAATGTAAATAAATGGGTTGTCAAAACAGTCAATTTCAGAAAACAGCAGCAACCTTTGAGTGCGAAAAATTGGCTCTGGAGCAGAAAATATTATTATTCTGTAGAAAGTTTAATTTAAAACTTTAAACTTTAAAGCAAATTGCTCCTCCTAAGTATTCTATTTATGTATATAAACAATATATAACTAGGTATAAGTTATGCCCTATGACTGCAGTATTATCCTTTAAAAATAGTTAGGTATTTGTTTTCAATTAAATGAATGATTAATTAGTTATTTTAAGATTGTTTTCTCTATTATATTTACTAAAATAAAATGCCCAAATTAGAAAGCTTTTTTTTTTTTTAATTTACAAAATTTTTAATTATATATTTATGCCCTGATTTATGCAGACGTACATATTATATTATATAGGTATAACAGATAAGTATATATTTTCCTTCAAAGACATACATAAGGGATTTAAAAGTTTGTAATAATAATGACTTTGCGGTTAGTGTTAACTTATTTAAATTTGTATTTTTTTTTTGTTTTAAGAATTTTCAATGCTTGAATGATTCTGATCAAAACATTTAAAATTGTTTAATAAAATTGTATTTTTCAACATATTGTTAATTATTTATTCATTATTGGTTAAGCTTTAAGAAGCTTAGAACATTAAAAAAAATTAGATAATAAGTATAGTGGTGACTCATGAAGTTTTATTAGACTAAATATAAATTTTTCTTCAATAAGTTTTGTTTTTATATAGATTCCTATGAGGATCCTCGAGTATTTTTTTATTTTATTAATGTTGATGAATAAATTTTGTTTTTCTCGAAAATTTCACAGATTTTTTATCTCATTTATTTCATCATTACATGACCATATACTAGTAGAGAAAGAAACCAAAGAACTTTTGTTATAATTAATTATTAAAAATATGTAAGTATCTAGTTAGTAAAGTTTCGCGCCAAAAAAATCTTAATCTTAATACTTAATTTATTTATTTATTTTATTTTTTTATTTTTTTTTAAAAGTTTCCTCATCATTAATTCTCTTTGATAAAAGGCATTATAAGTGTCAAAATTTTTTTTTTTGAATATATGTAAGTATATACTTATATCTATATTTTTAAGGTTGCAAAAACAAAAACTTCGTAATCATCAAATTTAGAAAATTGATTGAAAAATTTCTCATTGAAAACATTTTTAAAACCATTAAAAATTAAAAATTTCTTTTTTCTTCTGAAAGTATATATACAATATACCTACATAATATACATAAGTATATATTTTTTGTAAATTTGAGGGTCATTAACATTTTGGTACCATCGTTTTATAAATTTTATTTCTCTAAGAAAGAGCATGTATTATTATTATTATATGTTCTTTATTTTGAAAACAACTTAAATTAGAACAACTATCTGTAAATTAAAAAGCAAGAGATTTAATCAGCCATCTTTAATGATATTTTTTTTTCGGTCATTTTCTTTAACAAAATTTCAATTCTTTTAAACCATAAACTGTATAGAGTGTATCTCTAGTTTTTTTTTCAGGAGTTTTATTTTTTATTTTTAATAGTTTTGTTGAATATTGTTTTGATACTAATACCATTTTAGTGAACTAATATACATGATTGTTGGTAAATGATGGAAATTATGAATAGGTACTTATAGTTTAAAAAATTAATCTTGAAGCTTTTGCAATATTATTGCCCTTTTCATTCAGTTAGTTTCGATAAGAAGGCGACAGTTACTTATAAGTTGATTAAGGGGACTTGGTACCAGTTTGAATTTTGTGTCCCAAATTTTTTTTGAAAAGCAGTTTTAGATTATTTTAAAGTTAAATTTAGAAAAAACATTTCATTCACAACCTCCGAACTGTTTGATACTTTAAAAGGGTATAAGACCTTTTGGAATCGGTTAAGGTTAAGTTCTCGAAATCTCTTCAAAACCATTGTTATGTGTCACAAAATGGTTTTGAAGAGATTTCGAGCACTTAGCCTTAACCGATTCTAAAAAGTTTTATGTCATTTTAAACTATGAAACATTCCTGAGGTTGTGAATGAAATGTTTTTTTTAAATTAAACTTTAAAATAATCTAAAACGGCTCTACAATCAAATTTTGGGACAAAAAACCCAAACTGGTACCAAGTCCTCTTAAGTATATACTTTTCATACATCTTTTACATTTTAATAGTATATCCTCTTGTAAATGGTCAATGGAAAAGTTTTTTTTGATTTTTAAATCTGTGAAAAATTAACAACAACTATGTATTACTATCTATAAATATAAAAAAATTAAAAATTAAAATTCGTTAACTATTTTGGTATAAGTAGAGCTACTATCTTATGATTTATATTGCATCATGGCTTAGTTTCTCCTATGAATTCTTATTGAAACATTTTAGCATTATTCACTTTGTAGTTTTTTTTCTATTCTGAAAATCCATAACCTTAATATTTTAGCCGAAAGTATTAAATCAAAATTTTTTGATTATAAAACAAATTTGTTGTACACTTTTTTTTCTTTTTTTTTTTCTTATAATGATAATGAGAGAAACTCACTTCTTTTTGTGTAATTTAACCATATACTTATTAGATACAAATTTTATTACTTATGAGATATGGTTACTTTTTTTTTTTTTTTTTGGAATTTGTTTTTTGAGATATCAAGATTACAGGTAACAAAAGAAATATTTTTCGTATAAAAAATTAAATTGTAGTCTTCTATAAAAAATATAATACCTCGAAATACTTATACTTAATGTAAACAACAACAAAACAAAAAAAAATAAATACATTTAATATTAAGAAAAATTGGATTAACCACCTGGCAGGAAATTTTTCTGGTTCTTTGAACAAAAGAATTTTTATAAATATGTGTAACTAATGTTTAAAAAAATTATATTTTTTTTTTGAATTTTTAAATTGAATTGCAACTATGCAGATAACTGCTAAGGAGTTCAAATTGTTTGAAAAATTTACACCAATAACGGTGGGAAAATAAACAAATCAATTACGATATTATAAAGACGAATGTAAAACGATAAGTCTTATGCATATATACAATTTTTAATAAATCAAATCGAAAAAAAAAAAACATATTTCTGAATATACCATGAATATCTTCACGAAAAATTAATTAATTTCTCATTACTTATTTATTTATTAAATCATTTGGACAATCAGATGATTGCTAATTTAAGATTGCGTTCAGATAACATAAAGCATAAAACTAACGTTGTGTTTGAATTCAGTTTAGACTGAAATAGAGAGATCTTTAAGCTACTAATGTATCCTGGCAGTTTCAAAGGGTAATTGCCCTAATTTGAAAAGAGCGTTTAAATAAGAAAGGTTCTGAAACTTAATTGTCATATTGTCCATCATATTTATAAAAAAAAAATTGTAACTAGGTGGTTAGATTTTTCAAAATTAAATAAGTATGTCTACGGATATCATATTTATGTGTATTATGTTTTATTGTAATTAGTGAAACCTAAAATTTTAATAAATCCTTATATTCAGTATAATTATATTAATAATTTTTTACAATGCCAATTATAAACGTTTTTAAAATTCAGCAATTTTTATAGCCGGAAACTAACAAGAAGAAAATTTCCCCCAAAAATTATTCAAAAAAAAAAAAAATAAAATAAAAAAAATCTCGAATGAAAATAATTCATAATTAAAATTCTAAAAATAAATGAAATAAATATCAAATTGGAAAAAGAAAAAAATTTTTTTTGTGGGGACAAATTATTTTAATTGACGAAATTAATTATGCGGAAAAATTCTAAAATATAACTTCTTCTTTTTAAAGATACAAAAAAAATCCTACTTTAAGTATGTGTCTTTTTTTTTCTATTAAGAAGTGTGAACTCTGATTGTAAAAAATTTCGAAGTTTTTACCTCGGTTTTAACGTATATTAGAGGCACTTAAAAGTTTATTCTTAATATAAGTTTCGATACATCAGAAAAATAAAAACTCTTGATTCTAAGATTAAAGTTTAACTACTAACTTATTTTTTTCTCAAAATTTCAAATATTAGGTATAATTTGATATTTAAGAGGATATTTTATTAAAAAAATATATACTTAATTTAGAATATTTTAAAAAGAAATTATGTATCAATTCACTTTTAATTTTGAATTAAAATTTATAATTCGCCTGGATTATTGATAGAATTTGTTATAAAATTTTGGTCCCAACTGTATAAATAGTAAAAATTTTCGTAAAAGTAAGTAAGTATACTGAAGAATGATAATATCATTGTACTTATTATAATCATATAGAGAGCTAACCATAATTTATATAATAAGTATTCATGTATACTTAGTCTAGAAAATAATTTCACATATTTATTCTGAAAGGTCACTGTAAACTTGATCTCCATATTTCAGGTGTTTCAGTTTTTTTTTTTTGTTGTTGTCTAAAATGCAAGTAAAAATACTTAACTCAAAAGAAATGTATATATGTAGGTTTAGGTATATATGAGGGTTAATACGAGGGAAAACAATTTTGGGATATTCCGATAACAAAAAACATTTTGTTTTTAGTTGAATTCACGCACGTAAAGTAAGTATACTTGATGAGATTAAACTTCTCAGTTCACATTTTGGTTTTATTTTTTTTGTACTTACTTATTTAATAAAAGTATTAAAGTAATTTAAATTAGATTTTTTTTTTTTTTCGTTTTGATAAAATTTATTATTCCTAAGTCCAATAGAATTGTTATAATTTCAAGGTCATAAATTATTTCACTTTCTGTTTTATTTTTATTCTTAACATAAAAACAGCATAAGTATGTATAGGTATATTATCAATCATTATTATTATACATCTTTATTTTACAATCATTGAAAAGATTTTCGAGACCTAAATAAACAAAAAAAAAAAAAAAGTTTCGTCACCATCCAGACGACATAAATAATAATAATGATCAATAATGGGACAAAGTCATTAATTGTTATTATTTTTGTTCCTTTTTTTTTTTTTATTCCAAATATTTTTTAAAATTCTACATTCATATCTCTGTCTTTAAGATTTTTATTTTATTTTATTTTTTTAAATTCATCAATGCAAAACATGAAATGTGATAAGAAAATATGAATGAAAAAAACAGTAAGTGTATGTAGAATAGATGCACAGCAACAAATGAATATATAAATTTATTTTAAAGAAAATTATTTTTTAAAATTGATTTGATAAAATTTTTATATTTAAATTATTAAAGTTCGTTTTCTTTTTTTGTGATACAAATTATTTACAATTGTTTATGAACAATTAATATTATTTAAGTTTTATATAAATACTTATGTAAGTAATATTAAGTTACTTTTATATAGTCAAAATTATCATTAGTTGTCCCAATAAAGACAATTTATCAAAAAAGATGTACAAGAAATTCTTTTAAAAACCTTTACAGTAAAAAACATAAAAAAAAAAAACAGAAATATGGTTCAACAATATTAAATATAATGGGTTATTCTTCGAAAATATGACATTTTCGGTGTATAAAAAATAAAACAAAAATTAATTAATTGATACATTCCTTTCCGAAAAGGAAGATACATATACTTAATTTTGTATTAATTGCAATATTTGAAAAATTCAGGGGAATTACTCTTTAAAAATCTATTCTTTTCAAAAGTAGAGTTTCTTCTATAGATTTCGGCTACTTCCTTTACATTTTGAAACCTATAATTTATTTATAGTAATCTCAAAGATAGTTCATTTTTAAAATCAATTTAGCATCTTACAATTATAGCTTGCATATAAAATAAAGACAAAACGACTTGAAACGGTTGAAATTAATTTTAAGTACTTATTTAAAATCATTTAAATTTTTTTTATGTTCTTTATTTCATCGGTTCATTGCATTTTAAATTCCAACCACCTAGTAATATTTTGTTTTTTTGTCAATTCCATAATAATTGATTTGATTACACCTATTTCTTCGTTTGTTTCAAATGAAATTAATTTTGGTGATGTCTAATTTTTCACACATAAAAATGAAAAATTAATATAATTCAAATTCATAAATTTTGAATACCTATACATACTGTTATATTTTGTTTACACTTAATAGGACTAAGCAATTTTTTGAGTTAATATATTATTTGGTGTCGTACAAAAGATATTATCGACAATCGGTGCAGAATTATCGAGATAAACTTAAAGCTTGTTTTTTTTTGGTGTCTTTAAATTTGGATTTTGGCAATCGTTTTCAAAATTAAATAAAATTTAGGTACATACTTAGGTATCTAAATATATTTTTGAGTTAAATTTCAAAAAAACTAAGTACCTTTATTTTCAGCTGAATACAATTGTTATTTTGTAATTTTTATTATAACCCTCGATACTCTGTCAAAATATTAATAGTCAGTTAACATGAATAGTTATTTGTAATTTATTCATATTTTTAATAAAAACAAAATTGTACTTATAGTAATAATAACCATTATAATAATGATATAGTATATGTGCATTTAAAAGTGTTTTATTTTACACATACAGTAATCGTCAATAAAAAATGCACACACTATTTAAGATTCGTTCAAATTTTCCTTAGTTTTGTATTTAGATAGTTTTGGCATTTCAAATTTTTTCAATGAAGGAAAGTTTTAAAGATATTCGTGATAAACTGAAATTTTTGCATTTTTACTGTATTTTTTCCTCATTTCTAACAGAGACACTTGTGACACTTGTAGCAGTAAAAAAAATTAAAATGCTTAAAATTATTTATGTAGGTTCATCCAAATCATTCCTGTTAAATTTTTTGCGATGCATCCTTAAAGTTTTGGAAAAAAAATGTGTTCCAACAAAGCTTGAACTAAAAATAATGAAATTCTTACAGAGTGTATTTCCAATTTATGGATACACTGTATTTTATATACCTACTTATTTTTCTTAGCAAAATATGAAGAAAAAAAAAGTTATAAATTAATATTCATAATTGTGTTGCAAAAACTAAATCAACAAAAATCGAGAGCAAAATATTATAAAAATAAATTCGCGTGACGGAATTGAATTTATTTTTTGTTTTTCGCTTCGTACTTATTTGCTGAAGAATGTTTCCTCAATTTTGATTTAAAATTTTTTTTTTTAAGTTTATACTTATTAAAAAAAAATTTTTTATTTCCGCGCATTCTTTTAATTGAAATCGAAATTTTTTTTAGATTTTCATTGATGCGCAATCATTTTAAATTCTTAGGTATATGTTTTTTTATTATTCAGTATAATTTTTTTTTAATCATTTGATTAAAATAAATATATTTTCTAAAATTTCTAAAACAAAATCTAATGAGTGAAAATAAGGAAATTGTAATTATTATTATTTTTATAACATCCTCCCATTTCAGAATATTAAAATTTGTTTGTGTATGGGTATGGTATATTATATTTGGAGAATTTTTATGAGAAATTTTTTGTTATTGCTTTAACGATTACAATTTTTTTTTTTTAATTTAGTGTGCTACAAGATACTTAAGTGATATCTGAGTAAATCAATGAACCTTTAAATCTGATTTCTAATTTAACGTACTAGCAATTCGTATACTTTGACATAGACATTAATTTCCATAAAGATATTTGACGTTTTAAGCTATATTTTGTTATCCTTAGTTATAAAAGATAGATTATCTAAAGCTTTAATGGTTGTACATTCGAAATCTAAATAAAAAAAAAGCTCTTAAATTTTTTTTTGTATTATAGAGTTCATTCCTATTTCAAAATATACTTAAATTGTGAATCAATTTGACATTCAAAGTTAGGGATAACAACCGATCGATATCATGCTGGTATTCAAAGCAGCAGACCATGAACTTTGAATTATTACTGGTTGTTGAACAAATATTTTTTTTGTTAATTTTTACACGATTTTATTTAAAACAGAAATTATGTTTGTCGTCAAATTTTCCAACTGAAATTTGACCCATTTTCCGGCGAATCGAATTTGCTAAAATTTTGCACAGACCCTTATTTCCGGTGACAATACAATATTTTATCAATACTAAATCGTCGGTAATGTAGTTTCGGTATCTAAAAATAATTTATTTAAATTACATTACCGACAATTTTTTATATAAAATTATACTTGCGTACAAAATTTCAGAATAATCGGTTCGGAGAAAGTGATAAATATATTTCGAAATATAATGAAACTAAATTTATTGAATGTGTAATTATTTTTTTGGATTCGTAAATTATACAGAGGTTTATTTCCTCCTTTTTAGTACATATTTAAATAATAATAAAAGCGTATGTAACTTAAAATTTGTTTTTTATTTTTATTTTTTGAGTTGAAAACAATATCAAATTGAATTATTAACATTTGATTTCATAATTCTTTTTTTATATTTTTAAATCAATTAACTTCAAACTCAAATAACTTTGATCAATTAATGATAACAAAAGCAAACTTATGACATCGAAACTTTTAAATGAATATAAAAAGCAATAAATTGAAATTATATTATATTGAGGAAACCCCTTTCTAATATAATTAAAATTTTATTGATTTTATTATTAAATGATTTGTGCATATTTATTTCATTATTTTCTGATGTTTTTCTTTACACATATTAAATAATAATGTTTTTTTTTATTATTATTTTTGGTGTGTAGTGGTTGATTTTGAGGTCATGACATGTTTATACATTTTATGCTTAATATGAATTTTTTTTTTTAACATTATTGAAAATAAATAAATTATAAACACGGTTAGGGGATGTATTTGAAAGCTTTCTCGAATTGATTATAAAAATAATTATAAATGTAATTTATATACTTACCGATATAAATATATGTAAGTAAGTTCAGTGCATAATTTCTTGCCTAGTATTATAGTTGTGGTTAATTGTTTGAAAATTATTGTGTTCTTTAACTTTGCCTCTTTCTTCACTAGTGAATAAGGATATTTTTTTTAAAAACACATTCTAATGATTAACTAAGATAATTCGGTTATGCGAAAATTTGTTTCAGTCGTGTTCATTAACTCTGTTCAGTGGTTAATAAATTTGTTACCTAGCGAATTAAACAGGCAAAGTTCACTTAAAAATTATTTCGCACAACACATTAACACTTATGAATGTGAACTTTTTAACCGAAAGTTAAAAATTTGAAGTCATCATCCGATAAATGTACATACAACAATTTATTGTTTTAATTATTATTTTGTTTATTCTTTTGTTGAAATAAAAAACATACCCATAAATTTTATTCATTCAATACCTAAGTATATGTCAAATTATCCAAAAACAAAAGTTTTATATAAATACAATATTTTGTTTTATGAAATCTAAAATATTTTTATTAAATAATTAAAAATGAATGAATATTCATTTTAAAATAAATGTAAATATATAATATCATAGTATACATGAATGTATACGTACGTATAGAAGGGAATTATGAAATTGAATTTAAATTTGATTAAACTTCGTCGGATTAAAAAAAATAAATAATAAAAATATGTATTTATTAATTTATTGGAACACGTATATCTACCTAGAATAAAAAAAAAAAGTTATAAGCTAGGTACCTACATTTTTATCTTCACTATTATAAAATCAAGTAGGTATACAAAATTATTTTTAAATTTACTCTACATAAACTATAAATATAAATAATATTCATTGCATTGAAAAAAATATCCAAAAATGTTATTTTGATAATAAAACACGTTTTTGATTGTTCCAACAACGCTAAATTGTTATTCACGTCAATAAGATAACAGAAAGTATAAATATATATCTAAATAAAAATAATAAGTATCTAATAAAATAAAAAAGTCTATTAAGTATAATTTATCTTGGAAGAAATTTAATATATATATTTTAATAGTGAAATGTATCAATAAAAATATAATAATGTTTCTATAAATTGATATTATTAATTATTTAAAATAATTTTTCCAATCATGATGACTATAACAAATATTTTCATCTTGCAAAAAATATAAAATTTCCGTTTTTAATTTAATTTAACTTTAAAATTTTGTTTATTTTTAGCTAGGTATTTAGTTAAATTTAATTTTTTGTTATTTTCAATATTGAATGGTATGACGTAATAAATACTTGCTGTGTGTATTGTGATTTGTGAAATAATTTATTGTTTACATTATTATTTTGTTATCGGATTGTTTGTAGATGACTACTGTAATATTTGGCGTTATTTATTTGCAATACTGAATAATTTAATTTGTTTGATACGAGGGGTCAACCACAGCTTAAATAAAAATGCAAGTATTCCCAATTTTGGCAATAAACTGTATTTATTGCCATATTGCCAATATATTGCCAATATTGCTAATATTCCCAAATATTGCCAAATATTGTCATATGTGACTTGTAGCCCCATCTACGAACGATTTTTGAATTGATTATCAACAGAATTGGAATGCTCTCATCAAGTAGATGCATTTCAATAAAAAAAATTTGAAAATCGGTTTATAAATAGCCGAGAAATCTTAATTTTAGTATTTGAGCAGATTTTCAGTATAAATTTTCCTTGCGGTTTCAAATTGATTATGTTGGATAAATGTCTCTCTACAGCTTTCGTAATTTTCAACCGATCATCAATGTTTAGGTGTCAAAATGAAAGATGAGATTGTCTTCTATAATTTAACGAAGTAAAAAAAAAATTTATAATATGAGTTACAATGCCTTTAATGCTTGAAAAAGTGACCGGACTGAGTTTTTTTAATTATTTATTATTACTATATCAGTCTTTAAATTCGAAATGATTGGGCGGTTTCAATGATATTTATGTCGTTGGACAGGTAATTAGAACAGCTTTCCATTGGTATAAAGTAAATGGTGTTTCGATGACTTGTTACCGACTTATGAGTACAAATGTACAAATATATACCTCAGAAAGCATGAAAAATTGCAATTGGTCCATATAAAAAATTCGAGCTGATGCAAACGAACCAAGTATCATTTTTAACTTACTTTTGGGTGAGGATTCAAAAATTATAGTGAGGTCTCTGGAGCATCCATGAAGTTGAAATTTGTTGTGCAGTGTTATTGAACTTTTATAAAAATAATTTTCAATAAATTTTTTCGAAAAATAATTTTTGACAGAAAAAATTGTTATACATGTTCGGTAGTAAATTATAATATTTTGACGGCATAAGAAAAAGAAAAAACGTAAAAACGTAAAAAAAAGGTAAAAAAACTTACTTAATATTTATAGACTTAGTTACTTAATATTTAAAGACTTTACAATAACTTTTTTTAATATTATCATTAATATTATAATTATTATTTTTATTTTTTTGAGCTGAGTGAATGAGAAAAAAGTATTCTTTGTCTCCTTTCACAAATTGGTTATTTTGTGTAGAAAATATATTTCTTCCTAGTTATTTGTGTAGAAAATATATTTCTTTAGTTATTGTGTAGAAAATATATTTCTTCATAGTTATTTGTGAACAAAATATATTTCTTCAATGCAAATTATTTGAAAAATATGTTTTTGGTAGTTATTGATTTTTCGATAAGAAATATATTTCTTCATAAAAAATATATAAGTTAGATAAGAAATATACTTTTTCATAGAAATTATTTGAAAAAAAATATTTTTTCATAGTGTTTTGTTTGGAAATATATTTTTGGTAGCAATTTGTATGGGAAATATATTGCAATATCAATTTTTGTTCCACAGATATCAGAGTGATTTATTCCTTGATTAAAGATACTTAGGTATCTTTGATTAGGAGGAGCGTTGTGGCAGTAACGGTAGTTTCTTTTCTATTTGTTTGTAGTAAGTATATAGAATATTTTCTGTAAAAAGTATACATTTGCAATATTTACATAAAAAGCAATACTTAAAGAGTGCGTTCCCAAACTGAAATTATTTGAAAACATGTAAAATAACAGCTGTGAAATCGTGTCGTTCCAACACTAGAAATGCTAGAAATTAAAATAATTTTTCAGTTTCTAAAATAGTCTCAGTTGCGGAACGCACTGTTAATTTTTTTTATTAGAAAATGTTAATGTATTGTGTATAATTGAGACATAATTGATGAAATATTGCCAAACTACTACTCGTATTCCCAATTTATTGCTCTTATTGCCAATTTATTGCCTAAAATTCCCTGTATTGCCAAAAATTCCCCTGTATTGTTTTATTGCCGCAATTAATTGAATTATTCCCTATATTGCCAACTTATTGCCGTTATTGCCGAAGCAAAATGCAAGTATTCCTTTGGTGGTTGACCCCTCGGTTTGATATTAGTAAATATTCGATGCAACATATAATACTACACATCGATTGTATTGATTTCGTTGTGGTGATGGAAAATTTATTATTATGACTATAATGCAGTCAAATTTTAAAGTCATCACGAAACTTTCTAATTTCTAATTTTATTTTTTCATAATTTGACCTTCGACGTAAAATGAATCAAAAATTAAATCCTTTATGAATTTTATTTTTTGATATCACAAAAAAAAATCTAATTATTTTTTTAGCAAATATTGTTAAGTTAATGTTAACTTTTCTTTTATCAAATTATGAAAATGTCAATTAAGTTCTTAAGTAAGTATTTGACTTTTTTTCTTTTCGAATTCTCGAATTCTTAAGGTTAGTTATTTCGAAAATAATAAGTACCTATATTTATATTTACCTAGGTGTGATAGATTCAGTTGCTATTTTTAATATTTATTTATTTATTGTAATTTTATATCAAACAATTTGTTTCATTTCTCTTCCATTTCTATTTATTATTATTTTCATTTTTCTATAGTTAAGACCACGTGAAATATAATAATAATTTACTTAATTAAGATAACTTCTATCTACTTTACAGATTTTTTATTCTAACATGAGAACCAATCAATTCTATAAAAAAAAAAATTTAATCAAGAATTAGTTTTTTTTTTTCACACTTCAATAAATATATTTGTACTGATTATTCACTCGCATTATAAGCCCTAAACTAATTAGTGTTAATGATGCTTGATCTAGTGTGACAGAAAATAATAAACTCAACTAAGTATAGTAAGTTTATAATGTAGATTGAAAAAATCCTAAACGTAAACTTACTCAAAAATACAAAAGGGTCTAATTAAAAAAAAAAATATGAAAGAATCAAATTGTTTCACTTTATTTTGAAAATACTTATTTATGCTTATATCTCTACAATAAAAGATTAATAAGTAAGATTTCACATTAAAATTAAAGGTTTAGAAGTTTTTTTTGCACTAAAATTTACTTATAAATTATTGTTACTTTTAAAAATTCAAATATACAGTTGGGTGCTCTTAAAAATTGATGATAACAAGTATATTTCCTATTAATACCAGTAAAAAAATACCTACATACTTATTAATATATATATTTTTTTTCATAATGTTAGAGGACATGGATTTATGATTTACCACAGTTTTTTTTTATGCTTTGTGATCTTGAAGTTTGTCTTCAAAAACAAAGAAAGAAGAAAAATAAAAACCGTTAGAAGAAATTTGTAGTTTAATATTCTTGTAATTGTAAGTAAAAATTTTTTTTAGCCAGAGTGCTTATTTGTGTAATGTTTAAAAATATTAAGCATAAATATATGAAAGTAATGTGAAAATATATGTACAATTCTAGCTAGATGTGCAAACTTGAATAAAAAAAGGAGTGCATGTAATATCGTAGATTGTAAATTAAAATGAAATTGTAGAAATTATTAGAGTAATGAAATAAAAATGAAAATAAAATCACTTAGAATAGGCCAGATGTCAATCTTGACAGACAACTAGTATAGTTATATTGTCATAAGTTTATTTGTATAATTTTATAAATCCAAGTACGTATAATGAACTGAAAAAGAAATAAATTCTACAACTACTACAATCTTGAATAAAATTATTGTAATTAAAATTAAATTTAATTTTAAAATTCTCAATACTTCAGTTAATAAATAAAATAATTTTTTTAATCTTTAAATTTTACACAAAACGTTTAGTCATTTTGTTATTCATAAGCAGTTTTACAATAAAATAATAAATAAATTGAAATTTAACTTCTATGGTTTTTTTTTTTTTTAACAACAATAATAATGGTTTTTAACATATAAGTATTCACACAAAAAACTATACAGAAATAATATCAAACTAAAGTAAAATCATTGAAGATAATAATTTTTAAAAGTCTGATATTTTCATAAATCTTTTTTTTTTGACAAAAAAAAAAAAAATTTGGACATTAAGAATTTTTTTTTTGGCTGAAAAACAAAAAATTAACCCATGCGGAAAGGCAAAAAAAAAAAAATGTTTTTTTAATAGTGAGAATAATATAACATCACGACTAATTTCTTGGCATTTTCCTGTAAGAAAAAAAAAAAAAACAAAAATAAAGAAAACGAAACATCTAAGTACTCAACTCTACACATTTACAATAATCAATGTTATTTTGAATTTTATTTGTGTTTTCTCAAAATTTGTCAAAATTTTTACAATAGAAGAAAATCTTATTTAATATTTCTTATTTTTAATTTCATTTTTCTAAAAATTTTTAATGCATTATAAATAATTTATTTTATTTATTTATTTTTTTTTTTGAATGAATCCTCACTGTTTCCGTAATTTATTTTTGTTATTATTTTCTTTTCTTTTTCAATCATTAAAGATTAGAGCACCATAATAATAATCTTCTTCTTTCATTTTTTTTTTCATGTAGTCGGTCAGTCTGTCTACTTTTTAATGTTTTCGTTTTTAAAATTGATATTGGCAATATTATGATATAATCAAAGTAATGAATGACATTATTTTTTTTTTGTTTTTTTTTTTTTTAAATATAAATATATTTTTTGTAGAATTGTTTAATTTAAAATATTACAATTTTATTTTTAATCTAATTTTGGTAAAAATGTTCGAAAATTAATTTTGTCTATGATGTAGAATGTAGATCAATCTTTGTCTTATTTATAAAATTAATGATTAATATTGAAATATTGAAATATTAAAATTAAATGAAATCTTCCTCAAAATGTGTCTCAACTTCATTAATTTTATCAAAAATTATTTAACTTTTGAAGTATAACTTCAATAAACATGTTAAGAATTGATATTGTTAATAAGTTTCATTTCAAATGTATAGAAAAGTCTGGATGTCTTTATTTTGTTAAAAGAAAAATTAAGTGAATTTTTTTTGCTGAAACAATATTATTATTTTCTCCATATAATTGAATACGAGTGAATACTAAAATTTTAACAACTTTAAATGGGAAATAAATAAATAAATATAATATTCCATTGTGTGTTGATATTTTTTTTCTTCAATAGTTCCTATATTATGCCAACAAAATACAACAAAATTTTGGCAACCAAACAAATATATAATTTCATTGGTTCCATTCATATTTTAAATCAATGAGATAAATAGAATTTTAATAAAAATATAATACTTACTTAAGTATGTAGAATTTTATTTTTTTTTTTATTTTTTGTAATCAATTGTATATAATTTTATTTTGTTTTTTTTTTTTTGCATTAAAACAAGTTTAATCTCAGTGGAATAAAAAAAAAAATTTTTTTGTGTATACCGTAAAGAGTTATGATGGTGCATTGGATACTTAGTGCCCAGAAATCTCACTTTATTTTTTTTATTTTTGTTCATTTATGACGATAATGATGGCAGAAACAAAATGAAAAAATAAAAAATAAAAAAGTAATATGAATATATAATGAAAAGTTTATTGGCTTTCGTTGTGTTGTAATTGTAAATTTTTGTCGTCTGCATTTTATTTTTTATAAAAAAAAAAAAAAAAACCAAAATTTTTAATACATTTAGGGTAACTTGCAAATTTTTTATTTTTCATTAATTATGATATGTTTTAATGCTTTTATTGGAAAGGATTATAATGTAAATTTGGAATCATTATTATAGTAAAATTATGTAAATAAAAAAATTACTTTGTATATCTAATAGTTTCTAGACAAAAATCAATTTTTCTAGCTAAAATAGATTAATTTTTTTTGAGTTTTAGTTCACTGATCTTGGAATAGACGTCAAATTCTCCAGAGAGAAATACATTGTTTGAACTTTTACTAATTTATTATTTCTACATAAATAACTTACTTATTAAATATTTTTTTAAGGCTTTCCCAATGATTAATTGAATCCTCTTAGTCATTCTTTTTAAAATTTGAATTTACATTATTATTGATATCGAATGAAAAAGAAAACAATTTAAAAGACTGAAATGAAAGCTTAAAGTTAAGCCTCGAGTTAAGCCATCTTTATCGAGCTTTATGTTATTGAAATAATAGTTATTTATGATTTATTATAAGTATGTACTTAATATCTGTAATTAAAACAAATTCTGTTCGGTCAACTTTTTGGAGAAATTTATATAAAATACAAAAAAAAAAATTACCTTCAATAACTTTTGCATTTTGATGGGTTTTTTTTTTTTTTCAATTTTTTATTACCATTTTCACCTTTTATGGGATTTTGAATGTCTCATGGTGTGCGGATTACCATTGTCTGGAGATGTTGTGCACTTTTAATGGATCAGTATTTAAGATATATGTATTTATTTATATGTTATAGATGCTGGCTGATGGGAAAATATATGTAGATGAAAAAAAAAAAAAAAAAAAAGAAGTAAATTCTCTTTGTTTTAACTTCTCTTTTTTTCATGTGCATAACATCATTAATGAAAATAAGAAATAAAAAAAAATTGAAAACAAAAAAAATTATGTACCATAGTGGTTAACATCATGTCAATGTTGCCAAATTTTTTTTTTTCTTTCTTTTTTTTTTTTTTGAACTTTATAATTATTAAATTTTAATATTTGAAATATGAATAATAAAATAAAAATTATTTCCGGATTAAATGTTATTAAAAAAAAAAGTTTAGCAAAAAATAATAATTATTAGGTATATTTTGTTTTAATTGCTAATTTTTTTGTGACGTATCAAATATTTTGCGTTATCAAATTAAAAAATGAATATTTTTTTTTTATATATATACTTAAAAACATTTTTAAAGATTATACTGTTCTAATTTTAATCTAGTTTGATAACGAATGCATTGGTCGCAATTAAATTGAAGTGAATTTGAAGCGAATATTTAATTATATTACTTCTGTGGACGTCAACTTTGTCTTGAACAGCTGAAATGGAAATAAAATTTTAGTTTACATAAATAAATTAGATTTTTTTATTGTAAGCTCGTTTCTACGAAATTATCTCTCAAAGTCGTTTTAAAGTATTGTTGAATAATGGTGTTTATATGGTTGTTTATATAGGGTGCAGGTCGAGGTAATTTATCTTCGATAGAATTAGTTTCAAAATAATTATTGCATTTCAGTAATTTAAAAAAGCTAATAAAAAAAAGAAGTTAGAAGCTATGAGCCACTATGAGCCTATTAATTTTTTTTGCATTTTATTTAGTTTATGTAAATCTTTATTGAATAAGAAAATAAACATATTTTACAAAAAAAATAATAATTTTTCAACAAAAGAGGATAAATCTTTTGAGAAAAATATGATAAGAAGAAAAAAAAAATTCACTTTCTTTCTATGCCTGGAAAATTTTAAAAGGAAAATGAAGTCAGTTTTTTATATATCTACATATAAAAGTATATATATTTTTTATAAGGGTTACGTAATTTACAACATTTTTAAGTATTTATATAAATGAAATTTTATAATATTGAATAAAAAAAAATAAAAAATAAAAAATTTCTTCTACATTATACATAATATTTATGCTGAATGTATATAGTATCTTATCTGTATATGAAAACACGATGTGACATTTCACTCAATTTATTTTTTCTTTTTTTTTTTTTTTACCTAGGAATATTATTATACCGGTATTATTTTAAAATTTATTATTAGGTGTGCATTTTTAATCAAAAATCTTTGAATGTAATTTAGGAAGAAATGTTTACACATATTTTGTTTTCTTTTCTTCTGAATTTAATTTTAATAAATTTAGATATATCTATTTTTAGATACCCACAATATACAGAAAATTTATTTTCTATCAGTAAATATGTTGTAAATGTTTTATTACTATTTGAATGAATAAATTTTAAAATTTATTTGTCAAAATAATAAAATATTCATTAAAATAAAAATGCATAAACTCAAGGGGTTAAATTTCTCTAAATAAATTATTAAAAAAAAAAAAAACGTTTTTATTTTAAGAAATTTATATGTATTATTATGTTTGCCAAATTTTATGACCTGCGTTAATTATATTTTAACCCGTTGCAATCCACTCTCTAATAGTAGGTACAATTTTATTCTTTTTGTACCATGGTTTATTCATAAGACAGATTTAATTGGCATTATTGAGTTCCGTAGCATATCCACCCCTTCTTTCAGATTTAAAATACAATGTTCGCTCTACAAGTGTCAGAGACGCTAAATTTTTAAACATCCAATTTTCATGCACAACATATATAGCCAAACCAACTCTTTACCTGTTATGTTAAAAGATTACAATCGTTTTTGTGAACTGTTGCGTTCAAGTGGAATGAGGGCCTATAATTTAAATTAGGGTTTATTGATCTTGTGTACCTATTGCTGGCTGTCATAAAAATTTTGTTATACCTATTAATAACGTATTAATTTTTGATTAGGATATGTC
Source organism: Hybos culiciformis (assembly GCA_964007475.1). Classification (NCBI taxonomy): domain Eukaryota; kingdom Metazoa; phylum Arthropoda; class Insecta; order Diptera; family Hybotidae; genus Hybos; species Hybos culiciformis. The sequence goes on along the minus strand of OZ023273.1, from coordinate 3,845,061 downwards.
TTATTAAATTATAATAGTAAAGGATTGTAAGTTGAATATTTAATGGATGTACATTAAATTGTTAATGACATATTGTATTGGTGTGTTTTTGTATATTTTTTATAATTATTAAAAATTTTATAAAAAGGCTTGTCTTTTTGATGTAATCATTTGATGTGTATCTCATTTTGTATTTTACATGAATTATTATTTGTAAAACTATTTGTATTAAATAAATAAATTAATCATGAACTTTTATTTTGAACAATTCTAAAAATGAAGCATCATGTTATTATTAGAAATATAAGGGAAATCCCAATAGTTAAATATATGAACATTTACTTATAAGCTATGTTTAGAATAGATTATCGATAACAATAACTAATATTAATATTAAAACAGAAAACATGAAATGATTAAAACAATTTATATTTGGAATTGGAATTTTTTACATTTTCTACATAATTCTTAACTAGATGTCTGATTTTAAACGGAAAATGTGTAATAGAATGTAAAACGAAGATAATAAGGATGTATTGACTGGGTCAAAAATCAATGTTAAATACAGTAAAGAATAATATGAAATTATGAAGAGGTTATATAAATCTTTTTTAAGATATTTTGTACATTATGTTATAGCTATTAAATGTGTATGTTATGAAAATATGCAAATATATAATAATTTTTATTTAATTACAAAAAAAAAAAAGAAAAAGAAACAAATATTTCTTAAAATGCTTAAATCAATGAGCATCGATATTTAAAAATTTTCCAATTAATTTTCAAATCAAAAAAATGTAGTCATTAAAAATTTGTATGCAATAATAAAAATATTAAAAAAAAAAAAAGATTTCAATTTATAATTGAGAAATTTCTAATTATATACAAAAACTTTTGATACAAAAAAAACATACAATATTATATTTTTCTTCAAATTAGTTCTGGCAATGACCTACATTCAAATCAACAAAATTTGTTAAGAAATTATAATATTATTTTGTGTTTTTTTTTTTAAATTAATTATCTTCTTTCTATTTCGCGCGCATTTAAATATTCAACAACGCGCTAATAAAAATTATGTTTTTTCATTCTTTTTTTTTTTTTTTTTTCAAATCATAATAATTATGTAAAATTTACAGAGTGCTGTTTTAATCGAAAATTCAAATTATTTAAAATTCAGTAATTTTTTTTGTATTATTGGAAGCTTAAGTACAACTTTTAAATTTAGGCTTATCAGGGTTTGGTAAAATTTTTTTTTTAGCATTAAACGATAGTGCAAAAAATATTCTTCCAATATATAAAACAAAGTATTTTCTCGTAAGTATACGAACTTTTGAGCTTGCACTTTGAATGCAATTAAGAAAATGTTATAAGAAAGCCAGTATATAGTAACAGTATCAGTATAGTCATGTGTTTTTCGTACTTGTCCTTATCGTACATTGTCATTTTTTTTTCTATATCCTTTCCGTTCGTTGTAAAAGGATATAAGTATAAATGTGTTAGACACCTTGTAAAATGTAAAAAAATTATTTTCATTTTAAGCCAGAAGAAAAATATTTTTATAATACTTAATTTACGAATTTGTAGATATTTACATGAAAAACCTATTAAAATTTTTATGACTAGATATATTTTTTTGTATTGAATTTTTCTTTACAAAAAATTAATAGAGCGCGCAGGGGTGTGTTTCCTTGTTTTATTTTTTATATTTTTTTTATTTTTTTCATCTTCATGTTTTCTTTTATTAGGTAGCTCTTAATACATGTTTTCTTAAAATTACTTTATTTAAAAAAATACCAAATTATATTTTGAAAATTTTTCAGCATTACTGTATTTACTTACTATCACTTGAATATAATGACGATTCTAAGAGTTTTCGTTAATGAAATTCATAATTCTCGGATTTTATTCATAGGAATCGTCTTAGGATTAAAAACGTAGAGCGCTACTTGAATTGAGAAAACTTCAAATTAAAATTGAATTTCTAATTTTTTCAAGCCTTTAAATACACATTCTATTTTTTTAATTCACAAAAAAGTCTTTAATCTTAAGTACAAAATTGAGTTCGGTTAAAGTTTTCATTCCTCACATCCATATTTCATTAAAATTCCCAGATGTCATACATAGGCTGAAGAACTTTTGATATACGACTTTTGCTGCGTTAAGAAGATTGTAAATGATTTCCTCTGTCACTTCCCGAACCTGAATTTCAAAACTATACTTAAAAGATATCACACCTATAAGTTGTCAGTTTTTTATATAAAAAGAATAGAAACTAAGTATGTAAGTAAAACTCATTGAACTACATCTTGAAAATGCGTAGAAAAGCTTTTAGAATAAATAAGCATTTGTCTGCAATTATTCATTATTGTTCTCCCAATTTCTAAAAAGAAAAAAAAAATCTCCTATTTAATTTTTATAGGTACTGTGTAGATACATACATATATCTATTGTATATATTGTTGTTTGTTCATTGAACAGGTTAAACAGAAATTTCACATTATGAAATGAAATTATTGCATCAATATTATTTTCCTGGTGGTATTTTTTATTCTGATTGATATAATTATAACTGTGGTTGTGTAGCACTTTCCATATTATTATTATTATTATTATTATTAGTATTATTAGTATTATGTTTGAAAAAAGATACTTGTATCTTATGTTGTTTTTTGATGGTGCATGTAAATAATTTTTAATCGATCACGTATACATTTTTTTTTTGTTTTTTTTTTTTCGGGTAAAATATAAATATTTTTCTTGTAAAATATACACAATTATTTTGAGAAATATACATGCAAAAAATAGAATTTATAAAAAAAAAATATTTTTTTTTTTTTTATTTGTTGGCTAGACAATTTTTTTTTGTTCTAATGGGAAATTTTTTTTGATAAATACTTTTTTAGTATTTGAAGAAAATAAAAATTTATAATGAACGAAATAATTTTTTTTTGTAAAAGATAAATAATTATTAGAAATATTTTTTTTTGATGATATTCAAAGGAAAATTCTGATGAAATTATGGGCTTAAAAAGAATTTAATTGTAGTCGTACAAACCAAAGTTCTTCAAATATGTTGCTTGTTCATAGAAAATTCTGTTGAATTGTTTGTAACGAAATGTCAATGGATTTAATGTTGGATTTGGGGGCCGGGCCGGAGGAGGAGGGGGGTTGATGATTTTATAAATTTTAATTTTTTTTTTTATAATTTGTAAAACTAATCTTAAAAATTAACTTAAAATATCTTTTACATAAGTACGTATTGCGTAGTTGCTTAATTCACAATTAAATTATGTAGGATAACTCAACTAATACCTAGTATAGTTTTTGTGTAATCTATATATATACAGTACCGACTCGATCGTTACAACTAATTAAAACCAGGCGAATTGCAACGACCGCGTTTGTTGCAACGACCGAGTATCATTGTTTATAAGGAACCTCTTATAGCAAACTTGCCGCACTTATATAGAATTGATCCGTCATCGTCGCATTGCAACGTTACTGCGATGAGTGTTCTATTTAAACTATTTAAACTATTTGCATAAAAATAATTTGTTGCAACGATCAAGTAAAAAATTTTGAAAGTTGCAACGACTAGGTCTTTCAGAGGAAAATTTTAATGGTTTTTCGGTTGCAACGACTGAATAGTTGCAACTATCGAGTGTTGCATCGATCGAATCGGTACTGTAGTTAGATATTTTATTTTTTGTAAAATTCCAAAACCTTGAAATATAAATTATTGTGGAAAACATATATTGAATGTTTGAATTTTCTTTTAAAACTAATAATTTTTTCATATAAATTATAATCACTATATTTAATGACATATCAAAATCAAATTAATAAAAATATTAATCCATTAAAAGTCAAAATAATTATTGCACTTGTAACATGGTATTAGAGTTTAAAAAAAAAAAAAAAAATATACAAAACATACTTATTTAATTTTTCATAAAAGTATTTAATTTTTTTTCCAAATCTCTCAAATCAACTATTTTGACCCTCTTTTTTTTTTTTGTGTTCCAAGGAAGAAAATAAATATTTATACTTTACTTTTTTTTTTTTGTTGGCTCTCAATATCACATGGTTTTACAAATTTCCCATTACGGTAGATATATTTATCTTTGAAATATCAACTGAAAAAAAATTTTTTTTTTTGAAGAACAAAAAAAATGTTATAAACAAATTTATAATACAAAAAAAAAAAACATACTCAACAGTTCAAAAAATACAAATAAGTTTTCACTCTCAATATAAATATAAAATAATATATTAAAATTATTATACTTATTTTTTTTGTTTCTTTTTGAAGAAGTAAAAAAGAGGTATTTTTCTCTCATATTCATGCTATTCGTTTTTTTTTTTTTGTGTAAAATAATAAAATAATCAATTGCAGCTTTTTTTGTGTTCTAGAAGAAAAATCGAGAAAAATATAATAATATAATACTTAAACCTAAGTACCACAGATTATAAAAGACAGTAATAACTTTGGTTTAATAATTAATTACTTAAATTGTAATAATTACTTATATTGTAATTTCATATTCTTATATTGTTATTCAATATGTTTTGTGTGTTATGTATATTTAATAAATATTTATGTTATATTGACTACTAGAACAAACATTTTCAGAATAAAAAAAAACAAAATATAACTTAATAATTGTGTATAATTTTTGATTTCTTTGTTTTGGTTTTTTAAATTAATAATTATTTGTATTTCATTTTTTTTTTATAAAAGATTAGAGTTTTTTTTTAAATACTTGTACCTACTACGTAATTACAGCTGAAAAGATTTTACAGTTGAAAGGATTTGACAGTTGAAAGGATTTGAGATTTATCAGCCAATGTCTCTTGTTAACCATTCTACAAACAATATCTTTTATGCGCAATATTGTTAAATTAAAAATTCTCAAAGTAAATAAATCAAAAAAAAAAAAATGTTTCCAAAGTTTTTATTTCGGTATTTATTTATTTATTTATTTGAAAATTAACCTTAACTATACAAAAATTAATTGTCATTAAACGATTGATAATCATTATAATATATATTCTATCTATAACCCTAGTATAGTCCTACTTTAGTAAAATCCATTTCTTTATTCTTATCTTTGATAACAACAATAAATTCTTCTTTTTTTTATTTTGTGTAAAGATATAAAAATTTATTTTACGTGTACTTTACGAAAATAAAAAAAAAAAAAAATGAAAAAATTGAGACAATAATAATATCCCAAATATAAAAATGTTTTCTCTAATCTCTCTCGTAAAAAAAAACAAAAAAAACAAAAAAAAAAAATTATAGATACTTTTTTTTTTATATTTATTATTTGTTTACCCAATGTTTTGCCCATTTTTTCTTTTTAACATTATATTAAAAATGAACAAAATATAGAAATCAAAACAAAAAGAATTTTTTTTTTTTATTTAATAAATTTTCTGAATATAAAATAAAATTAATCTTTTTAGCATATCAAATATAATTTATAATTTTCATCATTCATTTATATTTTGAATATTGACTTTTTTTTTTTTTTTTTTGATATAATAATAATAATTGAGTGTTGGGAGAACACATATATAATATATGTGTAGTACTTTTTTTTTTTTTTTTCTTAAGTATACCTCTATCTAGAATTTTTTAGAGCTTACTTTAGTACAGTTTTTAGTTGTACAAGAAAAAAAAAAGATATTTTCACCTATTTTTTTTTTTTTTTTTTGGTTTATATTTGTCTCAAAAAACAAAAGCATCAAAATATATTATAACAAAAAAAAAAAAAAACATATGTGTATATGTAAATTTTTTTAAATATACATTTTTTTTTGTTTTTGTTTTTTTTTTTTTATTATTTTTATTTAGACAAAAAAAGAAGGAAAACAGTTCAATATTCTTTGGTAAAATTTTTATGTGTACACACGCAAACTTTTCAATATTTCGTGTGTTAATAATATATTTTCATCATAAAGTGAAATAATAAAAAAAATATAATAAAAGAAATATAATTATTAATTTTTATTTTTAAAATAGTTAATTTATTTATTTATTTTTAATTGGGATTATTTATTTGAACAAAAAAAAAAACAAGAAAAAAATTTATACATTTTAATTATAAATAAAAATAAATAAAAAAAAAAAAAACAATTGAAAATTTGAATGCAAAAAAAAAAAAAAATTTATATATTTTTCCTGAATCTATATTGAAGAAAAAAAAAAGGTGAATTTGGAAAAATTTCTTTGGTGAATTTTGATGAAAAGAAGTTGAAAAAAAAATAAATGTATTTAATTTTAGTTGTTTTTGTTAAATGTATATAAAATTTACAACAACAACAACAGCAGAAAAGAAAAAAAGGAAAATAAAATTCAAGTTTTTCTGTAAGCATCCTCTGGTCCCCCCCCCCCCTCGCGCCAACAATCTGACTATTATGTGTCTATAATTTTTTATGTGTACCC